>PVIR01005253.1:55147-66650 GCA_004026965.1 Petromus typicus
TTTTTTTTTTTTTTGAGACAGGGTCTCGCTTTGTGGTTCAGGCTGGCCCTGAGCTCAGCCTCAAACTCACATCACAATCCTCCTGCCTCTGCCTCCCGAGTGCTGGGATTACAGGCGTGAGCCACCACGCCCGGCACTGTGGTATGTGGTACTGGTTGCTGCTGGGTGGGGGTCTCCACACCCAGTATTGTTATGTGGTAACCGGGGAATCGAACCCGGGTCCTTGCGCTTGCGAGACAGGCGCCGGAACCACTGAGCTAACTCCCCGGCCCCATATGGATACATTTTTAACAGCTAATATAGTTTTTTTTAGGATATAAATACAAGATTAATGTGTTCTCATTTTAGTTTATACTGTCAAAAGCAAGGTATATTTTACATAAATATTTCTTGTTTAGGACTTATGATTTTTTTTTTTTTGCTTTTTGTTTTTTTGTGGATTTTTGCCTGCCTGGAAGAGGTGGGGAAGAAAGCAGAAATAAGAGATATATTTGGAAAACATGGCAAAATTGTTTCATTCTAAGGCAAACCATTCCTGTCACTGAATGAAAACCTGCTTTTCAGGAGTTAGGACTACTCATTAATTCATATCCTACTAATGTGAAATGAGAGAAGATGTGAACTTTGGTATCATAAAATATTTTTGTTTATCTGCCTACTATACGAGGAAGAACAGTTTTAGACATAATGGTTTTGCATTTAACCTTTTCTTAATTTGCTGTAAAAAGTCAGATTGACAATTATAAAGCTATTATCTTGGCATATAAAAGTTTCTAAATGTTCTCTTGCCCTTTTGTAGTAAATTATTGCATAATTTGCTGTTGTTCAATATTGTGAGAGATGTAGAAAATTTGCTGCAGCTGTGTTAATGAAAAAGTTAATCTAGATCATTGTAATTCTGTAGTTTTGTTTTACTTTTATTCATGAAAATTAGCTTTGGGATGTGGTACAGGAAAGTCTTCTTCGAAAGTTCACATAGGAGTTACAGAAAGTGGGATCCCTTTGTTTTTCTGGGGAAAGGAGATTGCTTCGGTAGATATGACTTGACAGCACAGTTTGTTTGGGAAGCTTTTTGGAGACTACAGTGGGTATAAGTGTATTTCTTGATGTTTCTTTAGCAGATACCAGGTTTAGCTTCGCCGACAGTTTGTGTGTGTGAAAATACTAAGCCATGGTGAAGTTCAAACTTGCTAGTATTAAAAAGAAATTGTTTTCTAGGTTTTTCTTGTGCTTTGTCACATATTGTAGCATGGATAGTCTCTGAACTTTAAGAACCATTTTAATCTTTCAGTGTAATATGGATAGCCTCTGATTTTGAAGAATCATTTTAATCTATCTTGCAGTATTTATGGTTAGGTTATTTATTTATTTATTTTTAAGGTTTTTTGAGACAGGGTCTCACTTTGTGGTTCAGGCTGGCCCTGAGCTCAGCCTCAAACTCACATCACAATCCTCCTGCCTCTGCCTCCCGAGTGCTAGGATTACAGGCGTGAGCCACCACGCCCAGCACTGTGGTATGTGGTAGTGGTTGCTGGTGGGGTGAGTCTCCACACCCAGTATTGTTATGTGGTTACCGGGGATCAAACCCGGGTCCTTGTGCTTGCAAAGCAGGCGCTGGAACCACTGAGCTATATCCCCGGCCCTATGGTTAGGTTATTGCTGCTCTCTCTCTCTTCATGAGTATTTTCTCACTTTTGAACACATTTGATTTGTTACAATCAAGAAGTATTACAACTGCAATAGAAGTCTTTAATGTAGCTGTAAATTATGGTTTCCATATTTATCTCTGTCAATAGTTCTTACGTTTTGGAAAAAAAAGAAATAGAAATTTGAGTGCATGACTAATTACTGAATTCGATTTATTATTTGAAGTTACTCATTTTCTTCCCCTTCCCCTTTCCCTATTTCTGTTCTAGGTAGTAGACAAATGATAATAAGAGTTTTAGAATTGCTTGCAGAGGATATGATACTTATTGATGAAGCAATTTCAGCTGATATTTGGGATGATAACAGCCTTTTTGCTATAGATATGGTAAGAATCCTTGTTTTTAAGACTATAAGTTATTTTATTTAACTGTGGTTCTTTTAGTCTGATTTTATTGTCTCATTGGTCTTTGAAAGCTCTGATTTTCTTTCTTGCACAGTATGTTTTAGACTCTGTATACCCCTCTGTACTAGAAATTGATCCCCAGTCTTCTTCATTTTAATTAATTAATTAATTTGAAACAAGGTCGTGCTAATTGTTCAGTTGCACACGCTGGACTTGAATTTGCAATCCTCTTGTCCTAGCCTCCCATAGTGCTAGAATTGCAAGTATGTGCCACTGTGCCTGATTTGGGTTATTTTTAATAGTAAAGATCTATCAAAACTAATGATAGGTCACTGTGAATATTGTAATATTATTCGTCCTTTGTAGTAATTGGAAAAATCATAGAAGAATAAAACATATTTAACTTTGAAAATATATGAATTCATATTACTATTTTTCTGATTTTTAAATTTATATTTCTTATACATTCATCAGAGTTCTTTGCTCTGAGCAGTACAAAAATGATTGCATATTAGATTTAACCTTTAGCATATGAAAAATAGGTGGTTTTTATTTTCCACTAAATCTCACTAAGGATGCCAAGTGAAAATACTGTCTGTTAAAGTTACTTGAGAAAATTGTTTTCTCTCTTATAATTTCAACATTCAATTATACTTTCTTGAGTTTGTTTCATTTTAAAATTGCTTTCTCTTCATAAATAAATAGCTCAGAGATGTCTCCTTGTCATCTTGTTCTCTTTAAGAAATTGTCTCTATTGATAACCATTTTAATTTTTTTCTTATTTATTATTTCTCTTTTTATTCTTTGTAAGTATAAGTAATTATGTAAAGTCATACTTGCTCTGTATTTTAATACAAAAGATAAAATATAATAGACATTATTTTTCACTTTGTTTTTATAACTTAAAATACATCATGTATGCATGGAATAATCAGGAGATTATTATGCATCCATAAGTGGAGATCTTATTCTTTTTTCTAGTTTCTAAGTATTTTATTGTACATTTATTCATGCAGTGTCTCATTGATGAACATAATTGCTATATAAATTATGTGCAATGAATAGTGTGCTTATATCACTTTGTATTTGTCAAGTGTGTCGGTAAGGTAGACTTGAGACTAGGTGGAAATATTGTCAGATTCCCCTATGTAGTTGCTCATTTCATGAACTCACTAGCAGTATATTAGAATATATTTTCTAAGGGGAATGAAAATGACATCAGAAAATGGAAAGACATCCTTATAGCGAGATAGACACAAACCATATTGTAAAAATTGCCATATTTCCAAAACTTATGTATAAGTTTAATGCAATCCCAATCATAGTACCAAAAGCATTCTTCATAGAACTAGAAACAAAAATCCTAAGGTGTATATGGAGGTGGAAGAGACAGAGAGTAGCAAAAGTAGTTCTAGGCAACAAGAGCAAAGCAGGAAGCATCATGATCCCAGGTTACAAAATTATATTATTGAAAAACAGCACTATACTGGCACAGAAAATGAACATGTAGACAAATGGAATAGACTAAAAGACACAGAAACAGCCCCACTTCTCAATTTATGTGATCACAAGAAAGGTTATAAAAACAAATGCTGGGGCTGGGGATTTAGCTCAGTGGTTCTGGTACCCGTCTTGCAAGTGTAAGGTCCTTGGTTCGATTTCCGGTAACCACATATAACAGTGTTGGGCCTGGTGACTCATGCCCACCAGCCATCAGTACCATATACCACAGTGCCGGGCATGGTGGTTCATGCCTGTAATCCCAGCACTCAGGAGGTAGAGGCAAGAGGTTGCTGTGGGTTCAAGGCTGAGCTCAGGATCAGCCTGAACTACAAAAGAGAGACCTTGTCTCAAAAAAATAAAGAAAATGGATTCATCTTAAAACTTTAATGCTAAATAAAACAAATAACACAAAGTTTAAGTGTTGTATAGCTTATCTCTTTTTTTAGTTCTTTTAAATCTTTTTTATTAGTACATGGTACATAATGTTTACATTCCTTGGGGGAGTTTGGTGTATGTACATAGCGCGTCTTACTTCCATTTTTCGTAGCCTCTTCCCTCTTTCCTCCCCTCTCCCTTCATCTCTTCATCCCTTTCCTGTTTGAGGAAGATCTGTCTTCCTAGTGCTATAATCTACCCTTTATTTGTTCTTTATATTTTGAGTTTCTCTTATGAGAAAAGCTATGTGATATTTAAGGTTCTGTTTCTCATTTATTTCACTTAACAATGTAGTCTCAAGGTGTGCATCCATTTTCCTACAGATGACTCCAATTTAACGTTCTTTATGGCACAATAATACTCTTTATATGAGAAACAGAAAGTATAAGTAATTTAAAGAGCAAAATAAAAGATAGATTAGAGGAAACAGGGTGGCAGACCTTTTGCGGTTTGGAAGGATGTCTAGGGATGGCATGGAGAGAAGAGAGAGTAAGACATGGGGAAATACAGGATTGGGAGTTGGTATGTACATATTTCTACCCCACCCAATATGTAAATTATGTGTCACAAAAAGGTACTGGCATCTGACAAATTAGAAATTGTACATCTGTGTAGTATTGATTTACATTTCTCTGAGAAAATATAAACAAGTTTTGGTAATTTTGAGAAAGAGAGTTTTCCCTATAAAATCTCTGTCTTTGTTTGTTTGTTTGTTTGTTTTTTTTCTATAATGAGATATACAAGATAGTAACCTATAAGTAAAGAAAGGTCATTTAAGCTTACAATTTGATGGATTCCAGTAAAAGATTGTGTGGCCCTATCACTTTGGGCCTCTTATAGGTGTACTGCCTGGCAATTGTGGGCAGTATAACAGAAAAGTATATATTTTATGGCCGGGAAACAAAAAGAAGAGGAAGAGTCTAGAATCCCTCAGTCCCCTTGAAGGGAATGCCCCAATGACCTATGGGTCTCCCACTATGCCCCGCCTCCTCCAGGTCCTTAGCACTTCCAGTAGCACCAGACCTTCACCCAGTGGACCTTAGGGGACATTCAACATCCACACTGCAGCATCACGTGTGAAAGTCCACAACCCTTCATCTTTTAAGTAATACAAACCTCTTGAAAAGAAATAAATTACACTTTTTTTGCAATATATTTATATTTTAAATCCCTTCAATTTCTGCTAATAGTTCTTAATTTTGATTTTTCTTTAGTTCTTAAGGTTACTTCACTTTTGTAGGGCTTTTGGGAGATTTTCACATATTGAAAGTTTTCAACAAGTGAGTTTTTCCTCAGAAATGTGAGGAATGTTTTATCAGTTGCTTCTTAAATTAAACTTTCTTGGCCAGAACATTTAACTGTAAAAAATTAGTCATTCACTTTTAGCTTTTGGCTGCTGATCTTTTATGATTCAATGAATTATTTTTATTTTAAAGGTTAAATCTGTTTCATAAGTGCCAACTTGTTGCAAATGCTAAATTAAACATTGCTATTTGAAATTATATTTGATTTACTTGTTTAAAAAGAATAAATGCCTCTTCAGAAAAATCTCTTTCCTCTGTGGATATATTAAAAAGAATAGTTCTTAATATCCCTATTTTTTCTAATTTTGAAGAGAAGCATTATTAATGCAATAAAACATTGTAATGTGTTATTAATTTATAACTTTTTAAACTGAGGATGTATATTTAAATTTCTAGCTAGTTTCATAAAGTTCAGTAGTGGCTAGTACTCTAACTCAGCATATAGTATTTTAGCATACTATTTACAATTTATGTGTTTTATTGTACACTGTATACAATTTAAGCATATTAAAAATTTTCTCCTAAAATTTAATATTTTTATTTCAATTGAAGTAGATAAGAAAAAAAATTGTGAGAATTTTTATTTTTTTGCTAAAATAGAAAACTTATTGATAAACAGTTGTAAAATTAGGTTGACTTAGAGTGTGTCATCCCTAACTTCTCATCAGAAATTGAGTCCTGAATTTTTTACATGATTATTTTAATTCAAGGAGAAAGAAGTTTTACCTTATTTTAAATGACCCCAGGCTTCAGACTTGGTTTCTCTGTTATTCTTGCCCTTGACAGAGAGTCATTTCTCCTTTTTTTTTTTTTAAGGTTTTTTGAGACAGGGTCTCACTTTATGGTTCAGGCTGGCCCTGAGCTCAGCCTCCAGCTCACATCACACCAATCCTCCTGCCTCTGCCTCCCGAGTGCTGGGATTACAGGCTCGAGCCACCATGCCTGGCACTGTGGTATGTGGTACTGGTTGCTGGTGGGGTGAGTCTCCACGCCCAGTATTGTATGTGATTACCAGGGAATCGAACCTGGGCCCTTGCGGTTGCAAGTCTAGGCACCGGAACCACTGAGCTATATCCCCGGCCCAAGTCTTTTCTCCTTCTGTAGTACTTGTTGCTTCCTGTTTCCCAACTGACCTGCCATGAATTCATCTTTATTCTTAATGTGCAAATTGTTTCCTATTTTTATTTTCATATTCTATTTTCAGTGGAAAATCAAGAGCAAGAATTGCAGTGCTTTTTGTCATTATTGTTTTATCCTTCTGTCTTCCTGACGCTGGCTTTCCAACATCTACTTTATGGTGGCATGTTAGCATTTAGAATATATTTTAGTCTATATTAATATGACTTGTAAGTCACATTACTTCACACTTTATCTTTTATTTCATATTTCATGTATACCTTTCATTAAAAGTTTAATATCTATTTAAATGGTAAATATAGAGAATTTTATGATGGCAAAGCATTTTCTACTTGAAATAATCTTCTTACCTGAAAGGCGTTTTTTGTAGAATATGATATTTAATGACTTTTTCATTATTTGGCTGCTCTTATTTTGTTAATTTGAGGATAAAGGTCATGTCTCTTGTACTAATGATTTTTTTCCTATTTTGCCTACCACTGTCTGAAGCATACAGTAGACCTAATAACTACTTGACAAAAATGTACATGCATATGTTTAAAGTAGAAGCAAATAAGCACTAGAAATTAGAAGGAGTTGGGCCGGGGAGTTAGCTCAGTGGTTCCGGCGCCTGTCTTGCAAGCGCAAGGGCCTGGGTTCGATTCCCTGGTAACCACATAACAATACTGGGTGTGGAGACCCACACCCAGCAGCAACCAGTACCACATACCGTAGTGCCGGGCGTGGTGGCTCACGCCTGTCATCCCAGCACTCGGGAGGCAGAGGCAGGAGGATTGTGATGTGAGTTTGAGGCTGAGCTCAGGGCCAGCCTGAACCACAAAAGCGAGACCCTGTCTCAAAAAACCTAAAAAAAAAAAGAAATTAGAAGGGGTTTATAGTTCATTAAGTTTTTATATCTTTTAATTTGCTTTTTGTTCATTATTAAGATCCCTTATATTAAATAATTAGAAATGATTTGTTTTTTCTTAAATGTAGATATGCTTATTATTTTTCTATACATTTGTAATTATTTCAGCAAACACTACTTATTTTCACTGAAAAGTGTGGTTATTTTTGTTTGTTTTGCTGTTTGGTGATATTTTAAACTGTATTCTATGGTATTTGCAATTTTAGCCCCTAAAATTGGTTGTATTACTTGCATGTTTTCAGAAAGAGAAACTGCTTCTGGTGTTGGGGACCCTTGGAGAAACTATGTGTTACCATAAAAGCAGCGTTGGTTTGGAACAACCAGAAGCAATGCTAGTGCACCACAGAATGGCCTTTGTCAGCATTGCACTGTTTGCAGTTCGACTGTTACAAACACTACTCCCTGTTGAAAAGGTAAAGCATATAATGCTTTGCTATGAGTTTCTTCTGATCATTTCATGGTTCTGTTTAGACCATTTTGAAAATAAGTATGTACAGTGATTTTAAATGAAATATGGAAATTGAAATGGTAACATTTTGAAAAATCTTGACATATCATTGATACAAAATCATTTTTAATTCTTGATTGTTTTTATTGTAATACTGTATATTCATTAATTTCTTTACGAGTTCACTAAATATATGTTTAAATAATTGCTTATAAATTAGAATTGGTATCATAGAATTGGGTTTTAGTAAAAGACAAGATACACTTTTATCTAATATATACATGTGAATGTTTGATTTACTTAGTTCTCTCTCTTTTTCTCTCTCTCTCAAAATTTTGAGACAAAAATCTCACTAAGAACTAAGTGGCTGAGGCTGGACTTGAACTTATTATTCTGCTAGACTTAGTTACTATAGCTGTATAGCACCACTCCTAGCTTTCTTTTGTTAATAAGTTTGGGATCATGTAGAAGGCAGGGATCATGTCTCTTACACCTATTATGCCTAATTCAGGATATAGTAAGGGTTACAGTTTTCAGATAATTGAGATAAAAACAGACAGACAGATACATTCATACACATAATTTATATACTTGATGAATCTTTTGATTGAATGAAAGTCATTGAAAACTTAGTGATCTTATCTCTGAAGAGAAATATGTCTGCTTTCCTATAGTTAGCTTTTTTTTTTTTCCTCTATGGATAAGTAATGTTTTTTTTTTACCATTTCCCAATTTTTTTTTTTGGAGTGGGGTGGTGGAGATTGAACTTAGGCCCTTGTGCTTCCCAGGTAGCACGACACCACTTGAGCTAAATCCCTGGTTCCATTTCCCAAATTTCTTGACAAATGTAATATAAATACCTTCCAGTAGTACTTCAGAAATTATTTAGTTTTTTAGTACATGTTAATGTCATGTAAGTTTTTTTCTCCTCTTGTTACAGCAGTTCAGAATAAGCTCAACAGTGCTTTAGTTTCTAAGTGTCAACTGAGTTTGTTGGTTAGTACTGCCCTATTTCTTATATTGGTCATATTTTGTTTATATTACTAATATATAAGTTTTATAACAAGTGATTTTTTTTTTATTGTTGTTATTGTTGGTAATATTTCTCTTGAAGGCTTCCTTTGTCTATCCTGGTACTTGTCTGACTCATAATTTTTGATACTTGGTGATTTCTTATAGAGTCTAAAATATATTCATAAGTTGAGGTGCTTACTCTATGTATTCATGTTTTAATAAGTTCTTTGAAAGTATTTCTTTGAACGTCTCTTTAAGTTGCCTTCAACAAGGTTCATTTTTATTCTGAGTAGCAATGAGCTTCTATGCGAGGCTTAACTGTAGTCCTTTGCTTTTTTCCACTTTTCTATTTTCATGAAGCACTGTCTTTTGTTTTGGTGGTGTTGGGAGTCAACAGAGCCTTGTAAATGCTAGGGAAGTGCTTTACCATTGATCTACGGACTCAGCCTAGGATCTTTTTAATTTTTAACTTTTATTCAGAAAATAATAATATACTCATTTAGAAAACATTTTAATGTGCAAATAAATAAAATGATCTGTGCAAAAGTTTTATAGTGTACTTATTGCAAAAACAATAATGTGACCCATTTAAGTAAAGGTACAAGAGATATTGGAACTAAAGAACTATTTCTTATACCTTTTGTTGCCCTTAGTTTTTGACCAACTTCATTTTATCCTTAGAATTCTGTACAACATACAGTCAATTTCTGTTTTTTAGTAGTATTAGCTATGCAGTACACTGCCAGGTCATCTGGGGAATTAAGAGTAAAGTCTTACATTTTGAAGATAGTAGTTTTTTATGAAAAATGTCAGTTTTGTTAATTTTAAGTTTTAACTTTGATTTTGTTGTTATGTTTCTAAAGTAATTTTCTGTTTTAAAGAATAATAATTTTCCAAGACATAAGGATTAAGAAAATGATAGAATTTAAAATATAGATGTCTTTCTTTATATAATAATATGTAGTAACTGCTGCAGTAATTTAAGTATCACAAATGATTGATTTATGAGTTAAAGTATTGATAAGACACTTATGTGTACTATTTGTTGCTATTTTATTCTTTATGTGTTTATTAGAAGATATTAATTAGACCAGAAATGAGTAATTTATTTTATTTTTATTTAGTTTAGTGCTAGAATAATGTAGAGGTAATTCTTCATGCATTTTTATTTTAAAAGTATTATTTCTTATTGTTTTTAAAGACTAATACTTTTAGGTTTTACTAATTCTTTTAAATGTACAATTTGGAACTTCATTAGAAAAGTTTTGGTCATCTGCTTGCAAATTTTCTTAGAATGCTTAATTAACCAAAAACTTCAAAATGAGATTTAAACAAAGATGCTATTCCATTGCTCTCAAATATTTTCATTTTATATAAATTTTAAGGTTATGCTGCCCTCTGCTTGTTGTCAGCCCACCAGCAATTAAAGTGGAATTTGAACTGTGAAACTCTTAACCTTCAAAATACCTTTTCTTTCATTCATTTACTTTTATTTTATTAATTGCTACTTAGCAAAGATGTAATTTAGATGTTAGAAAATGAGCATAAATCTGTGTAGAAATGTCCTGCCTTTGGCAAAGTGACCTTAAAAGCCTTTTAGAAACTGATATTTGTTGACTTAAATGATTTTAGAGAGTACAAATTTATAGGAGAAAAAACTTGGTAGTTTTATGAAAAATACTAAGATTCAATAAACCAAATTTATGAAATAAATGAAATTTTATTTGTAGAAACAGAAATAACAGCCCAGATTACCAGCCCTATACTGAAGGAAGTTCACAGTACACCTTGGAAATATTAGTGCTCTTTCTGAGCTAAGCAATTTTGACTAAGGGTAAGGAAGAATTTATCCCTAAAGGCTTTCACTTTTCATTGAAGTTCCTAAAATCTCATAATAGGTTCTGCTGAATAAATGATTCATAGCAGTACTTTTCTATCACCCCCTCTTTTTTTTTTTTTTTTACACAAAGGTACTAAACCCAGAACCCCAGGAATGCCAGTGAAACACTACCACTGCGTTATATACCCAGCCCTAAATTGCTTAATCTGGCATTGAACTATGGTTCCTGTGGCTTTAGCCTTCTGAGTAGCTAGCATAGATAGGCTTGTGTCTAACACTTGGCTCAGAATAGTGACTTTTCAACGTACAATGTGCAACCAGATCTTGGAGTAGTATCTGACAGTCTGTATTCTAATAAACATTGAGATAAAAGCCATGACTGCTGTGATTGGATAGATTTTGAGAAAACAATGTTCAGTGTTACACCCTATTGCTTTGCAGAACAAATGAGATGATGTCAACCTTTCTTATCTAACAGTGCTGATGCATTTGCACTGAAACCTCCTCACTTTTGGTTTCAAATGACATGTAATTAATGTTTGTATATACAAAATGGCTATCTTAGGTCTGGGATGTTGTACTAGTCAATATTCCATTACTGAGAATACCTAACATAGAAGTACCCAACATAAAAGATTTAAAGGAGAAAATGTTTATTTTGACATACACTTTCAGAGACTTCAATGTTGTTGCCAGGCTCCAAGGCTGAAACGTGATGGCAGAAGGGCATGGGGGAGGGAAGCTGCTTCTCTCATGGCAGCCAGGAAGCAGAGTAAGTAAAAAAACAGCCACAGGAAGGAGAGGTAAAGGGTCTCCGGACAAGAATGTACCTTTCCAGGGGGCCGGGGAGTTAGCTTAGTGGTTA
>PVIR01005254.1:0-39430 GCA_004026965.1 Petromus typicus
GCCCTGAGCTCAGCCTCAAACTCACATCACAATCCTCCTGCCTCTGCCTCCCGAGTGCTGGGATTACAGGCGTGAGCCACCACGCCCGGCACTGTGGTATGTGGTACTGGTTGCTGCTGGGTGTGGGTCTCCACACCCAGTATTGTTATGTGGTTACCGGGGAATCGAACCTGGGCCCTTGCGCTTGCAAGACAGGCGCGGGAACCACTGAGCTAACTCCCCGGCCCTGCGCCCAGTTCTTTAGATCCTGCTGGTTGGTACAAACCAGAATTGGGAATGAACGTGTCTTTTTAGAGGAAAGCAGCCAGTGGGCCAACTGTGGCTTGATCTACTTGACAGTCCATTCCCAGAAGAAAAGTGGCTGTGGTACAGATGGAAGCTACACCTTCTTGAGTGTTTTTTGAGACAAGATCTCACTGTGTAGTTTAGGCTGCCTTTGAACTCATTATGTCATCCAAGATGGGTTGAGCTCAAGACGGTCTTTCTGCCTCAGCCTCCCAAGCGCTGGGATTATAGGCACGTGCCCCCCAATGCCTGGTAAACTGACTCTTCTTGATGATCAGCTTTTTTTTTTTGAGACAGGGTCTCGCTTTGTAGTTCAGGCTGGCCCTGAGCTCAGCCTCAAACTCACATCACAGCAATCCTCCTGCCTCTGCCTCCCGAGTGCTGGGATTACAGGCGTGAGCCACCACACCTGGCCTGGCACTGTGGTATGTGGTACTGATTGTTGCTGAGCTGAGTCTCCAAGCCCAGTATTGTATGTGGTGATGGGGGATTGAACCCGGGCCCTTGTGCTTACAAGACAGGCGCCAGAACCATTGAGCTAAATCCCCGGCCCAGACAATCAGCTTTTAAATTACATCTTAAAGAGAATGACACAGCAGAAAGGTGAACAGAGTAGGTGGATTTGTGCCCACAGAAATGATAACTGTGAAGGAGACTTTTCTACTCTTGGTCCTGAGGATGGTGCCCACTGGGGACTGACTCATTTCTGTGTCCTGGAGGTCACAGGAATGGCCGCTTTTCATGCAAAACCAGTGTGACGAGTATGGCTGCTTCTGCATCACTGGAGTGGCTGATGATGAGCTGGTGTGACTGCGTGTCAGTGACATTCTGGGGCTGGGCCTCACTGTCTCATAGGCAGTGTCTCAGAACGCTGCTGCCTTTAATGTTCTTACAGTAGATGTTAAACTTCCACCGTGGTCATCAGTGAAATCCTGTTGCCGCAGCTGTGAACCCCCGGTGAACGTTTTCACATTTGCTTGTAGTCATTGAGAAATATCTGTAATCAAAGCACCTTTCTTGGGAGTGTTGAGATGGGGCAGGTGTAACATTTTCTTTTGTTATAATTTTAAACTTCCAGAAAAGTTGTAGGAAGAGTACAGGGAACTCTTCTATACCCTCCACTCAAATCCACCAATTATTTATATCTTATTCCATTTGCTTTATGATGCTCATGTATTCATTTATATATGTGTAAATTCTATGACACATACATATAACTTATTTCGTAAACCACTGAGAGTGAGTTGAACATTGTGCCTCTGTATCCCCAAACCTTTGGGTATTTCTTTCTTTCTTTTCTTTGAAATTTAAAGAAAAATTTTATCAAAGATCTGAAAAACATTTCCTAAAAGACTAACTTTTCCAGAAAACTGTAGCTACACAGTTCACTGCATCTGTCATGTCAAAATGTTCATTAGACACACACACCATGAGACAATTCACCATTCTTGAGCAAAGATAAATGATAAGAACAATTTGAGCAAAGATAAAATGCCTAAGGAACGACACGGATGGCTTGCAAAGGATGGGCTCTTTAAGCACGGTTAATTAAAAAAAAAGTGCATATGGATGAGTGTGTTTGGTTATATACATTAAAACGGACCTTTGGCACTTGGAATCAGAGCATTTTGTCATATAGCATTAATACGTATTATAAGTGTGTAGTGTCAAAGGAATAGAACCACCAGCATTCAAAAGCAGCTTTGTCAACTAGGCAATAAAACACTGCATTGTGTCTCTCTCTTGTCCATCACTGAATACACTGATAGCAACTTTGAAGTGAAAAGAAAAAAGAACGTAACTCCTTTCATTTTCTCTTTTTAAAATCAAACAAAATAAACATCAAGTCTGATATACACTAACATCTTCAAAGTACAGCATTCGTAGAGAGGGACTAGGAGGAACAAAGGCATGTTGGCGGAGATCCCACACGGGTTGGGGTGCCTCATGCCTCTTTCCACTGTCTCAGGAGCGGCCACTTCATGATCACCGGCACGAAACACAGTTGCCGAATTCTTCACCAGACACTTGAGGGAATCATGAAGATAATTTGGTAATAAAGCAAGGCTGGTCTCATGCAGAGGTGTACATCGCTCCAGTTGTTACAGATAATCTCAGTAGATGGGGTGCTCTGTACACCTGGGACATCGGCACATCAGGGTGACTAGTGAGGGTCTCAGCACACTGTGGTCTCTCAAATTTATAGAAAAGCTGAGTGCCCAGCATCACATTGAAGTATTCTTTTATCTCTGCTATGATCTCATTAACAGTATACTACTTATTGTCCATATTTCCTTGAAATTTCTCATAATTTACATCAACTTTTAGAATGGAATCCACATTCTTCTCGGCAGGATGGTAAAAGAGCTGTTTCTGGTGATTAAATCCCAGTCATCAACAAGCCATGGTTTCGGGCCAGGGATTTAGCTCAGTGGTCCCAGCGCCTGCCTTGCAAATGCGACCGCCTGGGTTCGATCCCCAGTAACAACATACAACAATGCTGGGCATGGTGACTCACACCCACCAGCAATCAGAACCACATACCACAGTGCCAGGTGTAGTGCCTCACGCCTGTAAATCCAGCACCTGGGAGGCAGAGGCAGGAGGATTGCTGTGAGTTTGAGGCTTGCCTGGGTTATAGAGTGAGCTCAGGGCCACCCTGAACTACAAAGTGAGATCCTGTCTCAAAAAAAAATCCCAAAATCAAAACCAAACCAAACCAAACTAAAACAAAACAAAACAAAAAAATAAGCCATGGTTTGAGCTCTTCAGGGATCTTTAACTTCACTTCTGTTCATAAATGCTTCTTGATTTTCAACAATAGGATTCACACAGGCCCTCTACTTCCCACGAGGCTGAGGTGTGTCAGTGGTGCTGCCTCTATCTCCATTACCAGGGTTTTGTTTGTTTTCTTTTGTTTTCACTCAACATTTTCCTGCTGCAGACCAGATGTCCTCTTTCCTGGATCAGCCGCTCATCTTTCCCTCTACATATGGCTACTGATTGGCCTTTCAAAGTTCTGCTGTTTCAGTAGATTGGCATTGACGTACTTGAGTACTCTCTGCTTTCTGGAACCCATTTGTCCCAGTTTATATGCCAAGCACTGTAACGCACCTAGTATTTTACTTGTTTGTCCTTTATGGCGACCTGTATACATTTTGCATCATAAAGAAGAAGCCTACGAAAGCACAGTACTCATTCATCCTCCTGGAACTTGGGCTTCAGGTCTTGCTTGGGCACCATTTGTAAGTGATTTGTAGCCTCCTTCTCCCACTACCCTTGACTAACGCCCCCTACCCTCCACCCCATCTGATCTCACATCAGTGCCCCTGTTGGGCACAGCCTTCTATAGCTTGGGCACCCGCAGATCTCACAGTGCTGCAGCACCACCGGCCAAGGGCAATGCCATGCAGCACCACTGTGTATTTCTTAAGAACAAATCATTTTGCCACAATTTGATTATAGAATCAAAGACTCTAACTTGGTTGCAGTGATTACCTAATTGGCATACCATCCTCCGGTTTCATCAGCTATCATAATAATACCTTCCACCCTCTCTATACCCCAATCTAGAATCCAGGTCGGCATCAAGCTTCTTTGTCCCCCCCGCCCCCGCTGATGCCTGTCAATCAAGAAAGCAAATGTGCTCCTCTGTCTTGGCGTACATTTGTTTTTAAATATTGCTTCAGTTTTCATAGCAGACCCCAGAGGAGCAGGCTGGATGCTGTCTTCCTATCTCTGCTAGTGTTTGAATCTCAGGCTTTGCTTCTTGGAAACTGATTTCCAAAATCTTCTGTGTGTGTGTGTGTGTGTGTGTGTGTGTGTGTGTGTGTGGCTGGAGAGAGCCTCATGTGTCTGCACCCTACCACCCTTCTGAGCCATGCTGAGCATGTACTGGGGTGGCTTTAGAGACTGGGCCTGGTGGAGGTCCCAGCTATCTGGCCCTGACCCTGGGAACCAGGACTCTGCTGTTTGCTTTCCAGGTCACTGGCCACCTTACTCAAAATGCAAGCTTTGAGGGCTGGCTTTTGAGTCCATTTGGTTAATAGACAAGCTGTGGCACCACCTATCTGTCTGCCCCCTGCTGTCTCACTGACAACTCCAGGACCCTACTGTGGGGTCTTCATTTCAGTACAGCATGGCCCCCTGGTGGACGCTGTCTGCATGTTCAGGAGAAGGTCAGCAGCACAGAGTACAGAGGAGAGGCCAGGAATGAGAAGCAGTAACACTGACCAGAAATGTGTTTCTTGTGGCCTGGAGGCCAGAAGGCTGAGATTAAGGCGGTGGCCGCGCTGGTGTCTTCTGGGACTCCTCTCTTTGGCTTGTAGGTGGCTGTCTTCTCCCTGTGCCTCTGCATTGCCCTCTTTCCATGTGTCTGTGTGCCAACCTCTTCTTATGAGGACCTAGTCACACTGGCACACACTTCCTGATGGCATTTTACCCTAATTATCCATTTAAAGGATCTATCTCTAATCTAGTCACATGCTAAGGATGCTATGAGTTTTGGGGACATTGCAGCAAGGACTGAGCCAGGCATGATGGTACAATCATCAATCCTGGCACTCAGGAAACTGAGGCAGGAGGACACTGTGACTTCAGTGCCAGCCTGAGCTACCTACTGAATTCAAGGCCAGCCTGAACTACACAGGGAAATCCTTTTGGTGGCTTGGGTTTGAATCTTTCCTTGCACATGATCTTGGAAAAAAAATTCTCTGCTGCCAGCTTTGAGTGGGCCTTGGGGTAGTGGTAACCTCAGTGAGGCTTATTGTGTCCATCTGGTATGGGGCTGCTGCCCTTCTGATCTGTGTTGTTTGGGCCCTTGGGGTCAGTCTCATCGAATTCAGTGTCTTGGCTTACCATGCCACTGCTCCCACAAGCCCCTGTAAGGTCCTTCACCGTCTAAGGTTTGACTTTCCTTATTCACCCCTAACCATACTGCCTTTTCTTTTCTTTTTAGACAGGGTCTCACTTTTGTAGCTCAGGCTAGCCCTGAACTCACTGTGTAGCCCAAGTTAGCCTTGAACTCACAGTAATCCTTCTGCCTTTGCCTCCCAAGTGCTGGGATTACAGGTGTGAGTCACCACACCTGGCATTGTGGTATGTGGTACCAGGGATCAAATTCAGGACTTTGTGCTTGTAAGGCATACGATGGAACCACTGAACTAAATCCTCGGCCCCTCATATTGCCTTTTCTTTGACCATAGCATTTTATTAAAATTTCTATGTCAGCATATTTTGAACTCTTTGTGTTTTAATTAGTTGGGTATGAATTTAACTTGCACCCTAAAGGCAGGACTTTGACTTTGTTGAATAATTCTCATCTGATTTAGAGGTATAGACCTCTAATTCCTCTGGGAGGCTGAGGCAGGAGGGTTGCAAGTTTGAGGACTGCAGGGCCTTACGGCTCACCCAGATCACACAGAGAAGGTGTCTCAAAAAATAGAGAGCAAAACAAAGCATTAACTTCCTGAAACTATGCTTTGAAAGTTGGTATTTTCTAAGGGTTTGTCCCGGTGGACTGAATGGGGACAGTACTATTCCCTTTATTGTGTTTCTGGGGTATGTTTGTCTCCAGGGGATCACTTTGGGGGTTCCCCATCTTCACTCTACACCTTCGTCATGGCCTCAGCGTGAGCCAGCCTCTTGCCTGGTTCTTGACTCAGTTATGACCCCATCATTGTTCTGGCCAATAGGATGTGAGCAGATACAACGCACACAAAGCCCGGATGGGCTCCTGGCCTCTGCTGCAGCAAAAGCAGAAGGACAAAGTGGGGGTGGGGCGCTTTGCACGGATCGGTGGCCCTGCAGCTGGGAGCAGGGCCCTCCCACTGCCCTGGGCACCTGCAGTGTGAGCGAGAATACTTTCTGCCACTGAATAACAGTTTGGGGTGGTTTGTTCTGTAGCAATGCTGCTCGATGTCAGAAGGAGATGTGACATACTGCTCCGTTCTGGAGGGAGCCTGAAGCCTGTGTAGCCTCGCCACCAGCAAGGTATATGTGGATTTTCAAAAAATGCTCTCATAGCCCTGTTTGATTTGTCCAGAAAACCTATTTTTAAACCACTTACAAGAAGGAAACAGAACAATGGCCCCGGCAGGCATGGCTTAGGGCCTCAAGTAGCTTTATTCCCCACTGAGTCCCTTCTTTCCATCTCTTTGGAGCAGTAATAAACCCAGGAAAGATCCAAGTAACTTTCTATCTTTGATAGTTATGACTTTAATTTGTAGTATAATTATGAGCAATTCATACAGCTGGTAATTACATGGTTCTGCTAATCCTTATTTTTAAGAAAACATTTCTTTTGATAATGATTTTTAAAACTGTAGACACGACAAAATATTTATATTCAGGAATATCCTCATCAAGTGATTTAATTTCTTTTTATACCCACTACAATTTATTTTCAAATGCATTAAAGCCTGGCTATTAAGCATTTTATATACAAGGGCTTGTCATCAAAATCTATTATTTCCATAATAAAGATGAAAGTGAAGCCTGGTGGCCAAAATCCAATGGACAGTTGGTCAGTTTATTAAATTTAGACCTTGTGGATTTTTCTTTACTTCACAGAATCTGCTCTCCACGTTTTAGGTAGTATTCTACTTTTTAACCTTGTTTTTATTCATCCCTTTTTGCAGTACTACTGATCAGATTCATGCAGCATCGGTACGCGCACAGAACGCGTCTTAATTCCTTTTATTTTCCCTTCCCTCTCCCTCCTTTCATCTCTTGGTTCTTTTCCAGTTCTACTTGTTTTTTCCACTGGAGTAAAAACAAAACAGAACAAAACAAAACTATCAAAATCCAGTGCAGCAAAGACCGGGACATAATAGCAGCCGACTGCGCATGCTCCATGCGAGGGAAGCTTCTTCCCAAATATGCAGAAACCGTATTAGCAAGAACTGCCATAGGGAGTTTATCATGGAAAGGAACTGCGTACAGAACCAGGAAAATATTGTGACCGCCCCTGACACGGAGCGGAGAGAGGCCCCGGGCCACATGCTGCCCTTGTTGGCCCTTGGAGCTCCTAGGAATCGGTGGGCAGCAAGCCAGCCCCTCTTATCCCCGTGCCCTCCTGCCCACCCTGAAGGTCGCGCCTCCCAATCAGGGAACAAAACCCGGTGGCGGGGGTGACAACCCCACCCCTGCGCTGGATGGCCGCTAATCCTCTCTCAAAGCGGTCGCTGCTGTCCCATTGTCCGCGTTAGGGCACGCGGGACAGCAGAAGGCCGGCTCTGGAACGTGCCAGGCGTGGGGGGGCTGCGGGGTTATATATAGGAGCCCACGGCCCGGCCGCCGCCCGCACGGAGCCATGTATCGCCGCAGCTACGTGTTCCAGGCCCGCCGCGAGCGCTACGAGCGCGCCGCCGAGCCCGAGCGCGGGGCCAGGGACGCGATCGCCGGGCCCCTGAGCCCCGCGCCGCTGCAGGGCCTGGGCGAGCGCGTGGCTGCCCATGTGCAGCGTGCCCGGGCGCTAGAGCAGCGCCACGCCGGGCTGCGCGGGCAGCTCGACACCTTCCGGCGCCTGGGCGAGCTGGCAGGGCCCGAGGACGCCCTGGCGCGCCACGCCGAGGCCAACCGGAGGCGTGCGGGGGACCTGGCTGCCGAGCGCACCCGGCTACAGCGCCAGGGCGTGGAGGCACAGCGCACTCTAGATGAGTTCCGCACCAAGTAAGCCATTCTGGTAAACCGAGGCACCGCAGAGAGGGTGTACGATATGATCCCAGCTGGCTAGAAGGCTGAAGCAGGAGGATCATGAGTTCAAGCCCAGCCCTGTCTCATAAAAAATGGGGAGGATGGGGAATATAGGCCAATGGGAAGACCCTGGGTTCCAGTACTAAGGATGGGATTGGGGGAAAGTAAGGCAAGTTTATAATGTGATGGTCTTTCAGTGTACCTGAAATGGTTTCGTTCACGTCTCATGTATTTTAAAATTCAGGTATAATTTACAGCGCACAGGCTGTAAGCTCATCGTTCAATGGGTCTGGACTACGTCTATCCTGTGTAGCCACCCAGACAGGCGGGAGTATTTCCACCACCCCAGAGCTCCCTCCTTCCTCTCCTTGCCTGTCCTTCTTCCCAGTCCCGAGGCACCCAGTTTTCTCCGACGTGTCACTGTTACTAAATCCTCTCAACCGTGTCCTTATGTTGTCATTTTATAGAACAGAATTGAGGGAGGTTTTTTGGTGGGGAGAGGGAACCAGGTACTGAACTCAAGACCTTTGTCCCGAGCTGCATGCCCTTCTCTTTTTCAATTTTTAAGATCTTGAAACAGGGTCTTGCTAAGTCATTAAATTGGCCAAGTGGGGCCTGAGCTTGTGATTCTCCTGCATCAGCCTCTCAAAGTGCTGGGAAGCAAGTGTGTGTTACTGTGCCTGCCTGAGACAGAGGTTTAGAGACATTGGGCTTTGGGGCCAGGTCACCCAGCCGGGGAACTTCTGCACAGGAACTGGAACTCAGAGCTCAGGCAGCCAAGTGGAAGCAGATGTAACACTGGGGAGGATGTTGCTACTGAATGGCCCTTGCCTAGTGGCATCAGCCGGTAGGGAGCTTGCTTCTGGGCAGCACCCATGTTTCAGACTGCAAGGTAGAGGGACAGGAGGGGTGTTATGGAAAAGGCAAAAATCACCTATCCTGTTGCTGACCAGAAATACTTGGAAGCCACCGCCTAGATTTCTGCCTCCCTCCTTTTGGTCGAGCTTCAGTCACATGACCACACCTGGCTGCAAGGATTGCAGGGAAATGTAGTTTTCCTTCTAGAGAGTTGAGGATCAGCCAAACCTCAAAGGCCATAACTCCTAGGTAAAAGTAAGAATGGCTATCAGGGGACAGATTACTGGGAACAGAAGAGAAGGATCTTCTTTCTTCAGGGGTAAAATTCTCCTCTCAGAGGGAGGCTTTCCCTGACCAGAATAATTTCTAGCTTTGTGAATACCAGTCATTTTATGGAAGTCTGGAAATAAAATGACTAGGAGAAAAAACACACCTGCTCCTAGAATCTGTTGCCTGATTTATTGTGTGTGTGTTCAAACCTTGTGTGTGGCCCTGGCCCAGGGGGATCACACACCCACAAGCACAGGCTGGCCCTCAGGCCTCAGGTTTGGGTATCCAAGTCTGCTTTTGCTCGGAGGCCTCTAGAAGCCAAAAGAGAGATGGGGATTCTGGGGCCAGGTGTTATTTGGGAGGTGACCCAAGGAGTCCTGGTAGCGAGTGCAGAGGAGAGAGGAGGGGGAAGGCGGCCAGGGGAAGTCACCTTATCAAATGTGCTACTGTCTGTGTGCCGGAGACCAAATCTCTGTCTGCCTGCTGGTGGAGAATGTGCATCAGTTGTCTCCGCTGAAGCTGAGGGAGCTGGGGTGTTTATGTACCTCCAGGCCTCCATCAGGGTCACACACAGCTGGAGGAGGCCGAGGCAAAGTCCTGGCAGCACTGGTGGCCTCATCTTCCCATGAGCATAGCAATAATTGCCTCTTTCAGCCGCTGTGAGGAGTAAGTGATGTAACCTGGAACCATGGCCGCTCCACACCTGCCGCTGCATTCACATATAGGCAGTAACGGGCCAGGCCGCGGTGTTGCTGTAGCCCGCGCCTGGCAACCTTGCAAGTGGACTACGCTGCGTTTGTGTTGCACTTATGCCAAAGTAGAGTCCTTCCACCTCAGGCTGGCTGGGTGGAAGGTGTTTGGGGGGCAGTTAGGGTGTGTTCTGTCCCATGTACCTCTTCCTTGCAACGTGCAAGTGCTACCACTTCCTCATGGACCGTGGACTGGGAAGCAGTGGTCAAGGAAGCACAGAGTCAGCTAATTCTTTATAATTTGTCAGCTTTTCCTGACAGGAGACGGTACAGAGGTGTCTCAGAACAACCTGCACGCCGACTGTGTGGTCTACCCAGAGAATCACAGATGTTACTAACGCTTGCTTTTATGTCCATGCACAGGTATGAAAATGAGTGCGAATGTCAGCAGCTGTTGAAGGAAATGCTGGAGCAGCTAAACAAGGTGAGTTGTGATGCTTCCTTCTGGGTTTTGGTTGGGTGGTTACAGCCTTGAGCTAAATGCTGGAAGCAGTTTCCCATCCTTCTTGTTTGTGTTAGTATAGGAGATACCTGTTTCTTTTTGCTGTCATTCTCTCCCTGAGTTTCCTAATTTCACCAGCCTTTGTGCATGAAACTCATGCTCATGTCCCTTTCCACGACAGGACACTCAGTCTCTTGGGAGAAACATAGACAAAGGAGCTTGTCTGTTATGTCAGGTGTACTAGTCTGTTTTCCATTGCTGTAATGAAATGCCTGAGGTGGGCTAATTTGTAAAGAAAGAGACTTCCTTACCTTGCACTGTTTTTTTGTTTTGTCTTGTGATACTGGGGATTGAACACAGGAATTTGCACTTATGAGGCAGGCACGGAACCACTGAGCCACCCCCCTCCCCGAGCTGTTCCTTTCCTTACTTACATGGTGCTGCATCTGTTGAAGACCCCTGGGTCTGTACCTCATGGCAGGTGACATCTGGGTGGGAGGCCATGAGGAGAAATCGCATGGCATGATGGGCTGGCAGGGCCAAGAGAGCGACTGGCAGTGAACTCCACTAGTACTCACCTCTGTGAGGTCCCTTCACCTCTTGCTGTTGCTACCCTAGGCCTCAGTTCCCAACTTGTAAACCCTTGGTGACCACTCAGAACCCAGCACTCAGCTCCCAGTATGTGCCAGTATCACAGTGACCTGCTGCCATCTTCCTATTCAGACACTGAGTCCGAGAGCAAATCAAGGCAGGAACGTGGTTTTGGGTGGTGGTTATTTGGACGCAGGGATTCTGCTGTTGTTATCTCGAGATTGCCATTCCACGGAACAATTCAAGATAACGGAGGAAGAACTCTCCATTTCCATGAGTCCCCAACTGTTGGAGTGTGAAAAGTGGCCAGCATGGGCGGGGGGTCATCCAGGAATGCTCAGCTTCTCTCTGGAGCTCTCTCTGTGGAGCCGTCATGGGGCTGGGTTCCCTCTTCCATCTCCCACCGGGAGTTTGATTCACTGGGGTTTCTGGGGCAGCTGAGAGGACTCTGCTACCGACAGCAGAATAATCCTGGATGAAAGGGTTGATCAAAGCCAGGGATGGCAAGGAGGTTTAGGCACTGTCCTTTCTGGTCTTTTCAGAGTAGAAGGGCCTGCTTACTTAGAGCTCGTGGGCCGCCATCTTCCATCCCCTTCATGGATATAACCTTTTATAGTGCTGATAAAATGCCAGGCCTGTGTGTCCCGTTTGGGCTTAGTATTCTTTTTCACAAGGAACTCCATGTCAGCCATACTTAGCTCCAGGTGTTTTCTGTTCCCAGCGTTGACCAGGTGGTACGGTCAGGGGCTGTTCTGCTCATTGTTGGGAAAACCAGGACTCGAGTCCAGGGAAGCCACTTTTTGCTGAGCGGACGTCACCCACCTCTGGTGCGGTGCTCCACGTGAGCACATGGAGTGTGGTCCAAGCGGAGCACAGAAGGGGCTCTCATCAGTCTCTTTGCCCCAGACTTATTCAGGCCAAGTGGGATCTATGGATGAGGATGCTGGGGTCATGAGCTTTCAGAAGCTGAAAGACACAGGTCCTTGCTTGTCTGTCCAGTGCCAGAGTGAAGGCTCCATGTACCTTGTTGTTGGAGCTGGCAGGGGCGTGTGTTCAGCAGCCGGATGCCCAGCTGCTTTGCTACTATCTTTAGCTCACCCTGTTCTTGGTTTTGGTGGCGATTCTGGCTGGCACACGGGGCACCATCCTGTCCACAGGCATCACTTTCAAGGACATTGGTACCTATCGGGCTTCATGTAGGTGCCAATTCAGGCCCTCAAGCACTATATAGTTTTCAGTGAATGTCTGTGCTCACTTCCTCTGACTTCCTCCTAAGATTGCCTCTTGTGCAGTGCCATCTTGGGCACACTCCAGGGAAGAGGAAGAATGAAAACATTTTTTTTTTTTTAAAGCAGAGTCTCGCTGTGTAGTCCAGGCTGGCCCTGACTTCACTGTCTCTGTCTCAGCCTCCCAAGTGCTGGCATCACAGGTGTGCACCAACATACCTAGTTTTGGAGTCCTTTTTAATCTTGGTGCAAAGTGACAGTGGTTTTAAAAACCTCTTATCTTTTTAAAAATTTTATTTATTTATTTTTTGAGACAGGGTCTCGCTTTGTAGTTCAGGCTGGCCCTGAGCTCAGCCTCAAACTCACATCACAGCAATCCTCCTGCCTCTGCCTCCCGAGTGCTGGGGTTACAGGTGTGAGCCACCACGCCTGGCACTGTGGTATGTGGTGCTGGTTGCTGCTGGGCATGAGTCTCCACACCCAGTATGGTATATGGTTACCAGGGATCGAACCCAGGTCCTTGCGCTTGCAACACAGGCGCCGGAACCACTGAGCTAAATCCCCGGTCCATCTTCTTCTTATTATTTTTATTAAAACAGCAATAATGGTCTCAGCAGAAAAATAAGACAATATAGATAATGAGAACTAAGGAGGGACACCTCACCATTTAACAGCTCCAGTCCCTTGTGCATGAGTACATTGTACTGAAGACTGTGGGTCTGAAGAGTCCTCCTCACAAGAACGTCAGGGAGGTTTTGGAAGAGGACGATACCCACAGCAGTGGGTAGGACCCACGCAGGTGGATGTGACCACTCCCTTCTGCTCACAAGTTGCTGTGCTGAAGAAGCTCTAGCTGCTAACACAGCCTTGCATGGCTGCCTCATCTGAGCCTCATCTCTCTCACCTGGGAAATGGGAACTGTCATGGTCCCCACCACCGCTGGTGTGGAAGGATGGCTGCAAACCCAGTGTGCATTAAGTGACAGTTCTATAAGGGTGTGCGACTCACCTATCGCAGGTGCTGGCCAGCCTGGGGTCACAGGTAGGACATAGCCCTTGATAGGACAGGTGCCAGCTAGTTTCCCCTGGGGTGCTGTGGTCAACCCTGGTGGGTGGGGAGATGAGTTTAGATGGTGCTCAGAATAATGTTTTTGATAGTTGTGAATTTTTATGATTACCTTTATTTACCATAAGTAATAAAAATATTCCTTTTCAGGGCCGGGGAGTTAGCTCAGTGGTTCCGGCGCCTGTCTTGCAAGTGCTAGGACCCGGGTTCGATTCCCCGGTAACCACATACCTATACTGGGTGTGGAGACTCACGCCCAGCAGCAATCAGTACCGCACACCACAGTGCCGGGTGTGGTGGCTCACGCCTGTAATCCCAGCACTCGGGAGGCAGAGGCAGGAGGATTGCTATGATGTGAGTTTGAGGCTGAGCTCAGGGCCAGCCTGAACCACAAAAGTGAGACCCTGTCTCAAAAAAACTAAAAGAAAAAAAAAATATTCCTTTTCAAATAAATCTAAGTGAGAGGGCCTCAGCCTACAGAAAAATGCAGAGTGGATCATAGAGTAGCTGGTACTTGGATGTAGCAGAAGTTGTGCCCAGGCATGCAGATGCCAGCCTTGATAGGCTCTTGCCTTCACACAGGAGCCCAGAATGGCCTCAGTGATTGGCAGGTGAGGTGCCACCCCTGGACACCACCTGGTCCACCCCTTTCCTTTTGCCAGTGAAGAAATTCACGACTGAGGCTCAGAGAAGTCAGAGCCCATGGCCTGCACATGGAGATAGTCATGGAGTCTGCAGCCCTCAGATGTGAGATGCGAGCCAAGTGCTGTAGGTGGGGGATGCGCCACGCTCTGGATGTTGGTCTCCATCCACTGTCATCTAGACACGTGGGACATGCCGACGGCTTCCTGAGTCTTTCTAGGCACCTGCATGACCATGCGAGGCACGGTCTTGGGTGCTGACGCCGAAGCCTGAACATCACCCCTGAAGGCAGGGTGGGTGATGACTCCCCAGGTGTCCGACTCCCACCGACATGCAGCGGAGAGGCCCACAGAGCCCTCGGGGGGCCCCCACACCGAGTCCTGCTGTTGTAAGGTGACCTGCGTGGGCCACCCCCCAGGTGCTGTTTTCCTCTCCCGACTTTCTGCACATTCCCAGCTTCTTGATGGAACAAGACTTCAGAGGGCTCCGGGATTCTGGCCTGGTGACTCTGGGGCTCTTTGTCACTGAATGAAGACTCAGGAGCTTCTGGTTCCTAACAGGCCCGAGTTTGCTTATCTTGAGAAAACTGTTAAGAGCAGACTTCAGAGTTTCCCTCTGCTTTTTTACAACCCTTAGACTTGTAGTGATGGACATTCAAGTCAAATACTTCCACTTAACAGTTCTTGTGCATGTCAAGGCTGGTACAAGTGCTTCCCCCACAATTTGTGTGTCTGTGGGAAGGAGCGGGGGAGCGAGGAGGGCAGAGTGTAACGATGGGACACGCAGGCCCACACTGAGGGAAGCTGGGAGCTTCCTGGCCCTGGAGGTGCTGAGGCTGGAGATGAACTTCCGGAGATGAGGAGCAGAATCCGGGAAGAGTAGGGAAGGAAAGAACGGTGGGTGGAGGGAGCATGCCGAGGGAGAGAGATTTTGACACCCAAGGTTGAAGGTAAAATGCTTTTAAAATTAAAGCTTAACTAAGCAGTCACTTTCATGAACTTAAATGCGCATTCTATAGCAGGAGGTTCGTGTGAGTAAGTTGCCAAGGCTAATTATCAGGGGTGCATTGAACTCTAATTATATCTCTGGTCCATTTCTCAGAAAAGGGTGTCACAAAGCAGTGGTTCTGAGACTTCCCTGTGCTTCCACAGCAGCTGGACAGTGTTAAAACCCAGATCATGAGGTCCTGGCTCCAGAAATTCTGGTCCCGTATGTGTGGGATCCATAGGGGTATTTCCATGACTAACCAGCTTGCAGATGGCGTGATCCAGGGAACACACTTTGAGAATCACTGTTCTAGATCCAGCACATCCACAGTGCCAGGGTTGAATTGTTTTCTAAACTGAAACCAGACCTCAGTTCAGAAAAATCGAGATGCTCCTGCTGGTGAAGCTTTGGAAAATTCAGCTGACAGCATTCTACAGACATAATAAAAACACCGGCGTCTACACATTTCTGAATTCTGGGATGAACAAAAGAAAATACTTCCAAAACACATTCTCCCCAACAGATCAGCAGCTGCTGTTGCACTGGCTGGGCTCACCTTTGGGGCTCCGGGGCGGGGGGCGGGGGGGGCATCAGGAGCTGTCTTTCAAAGCAGGACGTGTGAGTGGGTTGTAGAGGCGTCCTACCTGTAGCAGCACGTGATTGGGCCTGACTTTGAGGACAAGCACTGCCTGGTCTTTTGTTACTGCCACGAGCAGTTTTAAACTCTTTGTGGGACCTGGGAGAGGTTGCTCTGGGGTTATCCTGACAGGGTGGTGGGGAAGGCTGGCAGATGCCCGCTGGATGGTGCCCTGTGCCAAGGAGGGGACTGAGTCCAGGACTGAGGCAATCACAGGAGTGAGTGCAGCCCAAGATTGTCTCTTACCATCTCTTAAGTAGCAGAAGAGCCCTCCTGGCCCAGTGGCCGCTCTCTGGGGCTGACTTTGGTATTGAGCTGCTCTCAGCAGAACCATAGGTTCTGGTGGTTGCTGGTGGGGATGCTCTGGCATCGTGCAAGAGGAAGGTCTCTGGCTGGGGGTGTAGCTCAGTGGTGCAGCACATGCTCAGGGCGTGAGATTCCTGGACTCAATCTTCAGCCCTTAATCTCACAGCAAACAAGAGGTAAAGCAAACCCTAAATACCCCTGCTTTGATTCTATTCTCGGCTTCCACGGGATTCTTAGAAGGAGGGTGGCTGTGACTCAACGTTGGAGGACCCATGACCTGAGGGGCCCTTCTGTTTCTAAGATTTTGAATGTTTGGTCTCTAAGTAATAACAAAGAAAGGGCCCCTGAAATCCTATTTCCACTTCTGCAGCTCCAGTAACTGCAGATAAATTGTGGGTGAATTTTGGTAAATCTTGAGCTGCTGGAGAATTCTTCACTCCTCCCCTTCCTCACTGCCAATGTTCAGCCTGCCGGTTATCACCACATTTTAACAAGTCAAAGAGACCCTCTGAGTGAAGCCTTGGGTTGGCAGGTGCACATGGCATAGCTGTTGGGGTGAGGGGTCCTTCAGGCCCAAGCTGTGCCCATCCGAGATACATCATCTACCCAAACAAGGCCAGAGAGGTGAGAGTCTGAGGCAGGGGAGCGGTGAGGCCGTTCACCCCTCTGCAATGAGTCTCGCTTTCAACTCCAAAGGAACGGACTTTCCTTGTGCCGGCCTGCTTTCTTCTGCCGGCGCTCAGTCTCAAAATGCATTCTGTTTTAAAGTTTTGTCTCAAGGTGAAACTTATCAGTTGTTGGGAGAAACATATTCAAATGCAGGATTTCAGTACTAAGGGAAGTGGTTTTTCTGAGTGGCCTTAGAAACTCGAGTCACTGATGGCAGATACTGAACAACTGTAGGTGTCACTTACATGCGAAGGCCTCTTGGTTTATAGAAACACTGTCCTTCTCCGTATTTCTAGGTCAGGATTTTAACATGAGGAGTGTAGGCATTTTACAGCATTGTGGCTTGTGGTGTGTACGGGTGTTCGTGTGTGTGTGTGTGTGTGTGTGCGCGCGTCCCGCGCACTGTAGACATTTAGTCACCTCCCTGACTCTAGGAGAAGTCCTCACCACTCAAGCTGTGACAATGAAAAGCATCTCTAGATGCTGCCACACGTCCCCAGGGGTGAGCAGTCATCCTCGTTATAACTGCTGCTCTATGCCAGGGGCAATGGCACACAGCCGCAGCACCCCTTGTAGCCCTGTGACTAAAGGCGTATGCATTTCCTGGGTGGCCGAGTGCTCGTGCACCTGGCTGACTCTGCACTTCTACCCAGTGGCCACCCCCCCACCCCCGTGCCCGAGACCAAGGTGCCCAACTGCTTCTCCTTCCAGGAAGCCGATGAAGCCTTGTTGCACAACCTGCGCCTTCAGCTCGAGGCCCAGTTTCTGCAGGACGATATCAGTGCAGCCAAGGACAGGAACACAAAGGTAACCACGATGCCTCGCAGCCCTTCCCCAGGCTGGGCTCGGCCTGGGAGTCCGGTGCCTGTGGCTGGGAGCGAGTGGCCACCATTGGCATGTTTTCCTCTGAGTTAGACGAAGGACCGTCTGAGGGGACAGGCTGGGCACTGGCAGCACTCGAGCCAGATGCACAGAGGAGGAGGTGGTCGGGTGCGTTGGGGTCATGATATGGGGAACTCGAATCTGTGCGTCCGCATCTTCCTTCCCCTCCCAGGGACATTTCTCCAGAATGTCCCCACGGCTCTGAGCACTCCAGCTGTGCGAGGAGCTCTCAGTGATGCAGAGAGGGAGGCACTGGGTCTGCGCCCCTAGTATACTCCACCTCGGCACCACGAGGGAGGCTGGTGTGTCTGAGGATGAGGAAGCAGCCTGAAGAGGCTCCATGGCTCCAGGATTTGGTTTTTCCAGCACCCAAGACCCTGGAGTCAGGCCTGTGAGGCTGGAGAGCCAGAGGGATAGGAGAGGAAGCTCCTAAAACATGCATCTCTCCAAACTAAGAGCTGTACCACTGCATATCTTTCTATGTGCTGTACCTCTGCCTTTTCTGGGCTGAAAAAATGGCCTATACATATTTGACTGTACTAGTGATGATGGATCTTGTAGGCTTCTTACCGATACAAACAGGCTGCTGTGGCACTTGTGCTAAGGTTTGCCACCCCTGGGCTGCACTGTAGGCTGTACCATAGGTTAGCTGTAGATGCTAGAGTTTAATTAAGACAGATCTAAATCACTGTGTAAATTCTAATGATCCTATATGTGGTATAACAGAAATACATGGTGAATGTTTACGTTTAAAGTATTTATTTTAGTAAAAGGCACACTGGCACGAATCCTCCCCCAAACACTTTCCCTCATTGTGAATACAGTGATCCCACTGCTCTTGCTACTTTTTGTTTATTTGAGACAATGTCTCATTATGTGGTGCAGGCTGGCCTTGAACTCACTATGTAACCAGCTGGCCTCCAACTTGTGGCGATTTTCCTGCTTCAGCCTCCTGAGTGCTGGGATTGTAGGCGTGTACCACCATGTCTGGCTCTTTCGCCGTGCTTTCTGAAGGGATTCTATATATCCTCTTTCATGAGTGTGTTTAGTTTCTGATGTGGTTGTCTTGATGTCCTCTACTGACTGAGAATTTTTACTGTCCTCGGTCATTTTGACTTTGGGGAAGAGCCAGAGTCACGTAGTACCAGGTCCGTGACCGGGGTTGATGAGGACACAGCATTGTGTTTTCACGAGCTGCCTTTCTGCTAAGCGGCACCTGGCAGGTGAGCTTGTGAACATACTTGTGAAGAGACGAGGGAAGGAGCTTCTCGGCGGCTTTGGACACTGGCAAGAGCCACGGGATCAGTGTGTCTGGGTAAGGGGAGGATTTTGAGCTGGATTTCCGGCCACGTGGCTTTTACTGTAACACATTTTAGGAGTAGTTTAAGCATCACCCTCTGCTTCAGTCACCCCTGCGTCAATACCCCGAGCCCCCTCGCTCCCAGGGGTCAGCTCTGAGGTGGCTGGTCTCCCGGCCACCCAGCATGGAGCTCCAGGTGCCCGTCGGTGGGTGGGTGGTGATACCAGCTGCTGCCCTCCCTGCTTCCCCCTCTCCCCCTACCAGCCACATTTCCCGGCTTTGTCCCCAAATCACATAAGTGAACTCACGCCCTTCGTGCGGGGTCTGGTTCCAGGGAAACCGAGTAAGTCCGGCGATGCGCGGGAGCCCCTGAGCGCTTGGCCTGCCTTCTGCCCCTCGAGTTCTGCGCGTGCCGAGGCGCTGTGTGTGCACAGAGCGCCTTCCCACCCGCTTGCAGCCCTCTGACTTCGGAGATGGTGGCTCAGGCTGGTCCCAAAGGGGTCCCTGGAGCCAGGGAGAGGGAAAGGAAGGAGCCCCACCCAGGGCCACACCCCTGGGCTCCTGTGTTAGTCCTGCCACCGCTGGGTGGAAAGAGATGGCTGTGTGGCTTCCTGGACTAGGTGACCAGGGCTGGTGTCAGGAGGGGTCCTCTACTTTCCATGCCCGGTGTCCCTGCTTTTGCTGTGAAGATGGCTGCCCAGCAGCAGGGTAGTTGAAGGGAAATGGCAAAATGAGCCATGCCTCAGTTTACCCATCAGCCTTTCTGTTCTGATGAGGCCTTTTTAAAGGACACAGGCTGGTACCCATCAGTGGCAGCCCATGCCCACCTTGACTGGGGTCAAGGAAGCCATGAAAGAAGCACCCCTGGGCTCACGTGAATGTTGTCCCTGCTCCACAGAATCTTCTGGAAATCCAGACCTACATCAGCGTCCTGCAGCAGATCGTCCAGACGGCGCCTCGGGCGCCCGCTGTCACGTGTGGGATGAGGGAGGTGAGCACTGGGGCTGCACGGGGGCCCCTTCCTCGTACCCCATGGCTCGCTGACCTTGGGGAGCACTTGCTCAGATGCCCAGGCTGCTTCAAGTCTGGAGTTTCCGCCTTTCTTTGCTTGCGCTGACACAGCTGTTGGGACATCTGGGGGCGTTAACTTCCTGCCGTTTTCTGAGGTGGTTTGTCTCGGAGACATGGTCAGTTTCCTCTGTGTCTCCACAGGAAGCTCCCAGACTGCCCAAAACACACTTCCACAGCCAGGGCACGTAAGAAAGGAGGGTTCCTTAAGTGGTGGTTCTGGAGATCAAAGGTCAAGAGCAACGTCTGTGGTGACCTTGGAGCTGACAGAGCCCAGGGTGGTCCTGGGCACGGATGTGTCTCCTCTCACCTGTCCCCTCCTGAAGCCACCAGGAGTTAGTGATGAGTTAGTGATGGGCCGGTGTGAAACGCCACCACCATCAGCCTGGGAAGCTTCCAGTTCTCACAGGCCATGGGCCTATTCCAGCCACGCCCACTGCCTCCAGCTGTGAGTGAGCCTTCCTGTGAGCAAGCCTTCCTGTGGCTCCGCAGCTCACCCACTTCCCGTGTCAGCCTTTGCGCTTGGGTGTTGCTGCTCTGCTGGCTGCGCTGAGTCTGCTCTCAATTTGCATCCATAGTGACACACGCGCTGGGTGTCCCCGCTCTTCTACAATGCTATCGGGTCTCCCCTTCATGATCTTGACTGGCCCTCGTCATCCCCAGAGGTCCTCACACACGACCCCAGGGGACACAGTGCGCGTTCATCACCAGCCCCTCTTGCCCTGGCATGGCTCCTTGTGATCTGAGCATGGTCTTTTGCAGGAGAAGCTCCTGTCGGAACGAGAGGTGGCCTCGCTGCAGAGCCAGCTGGAGGAGGGCCGGGAGACGCTGTCTCACCTGCAGGCACAGCGGGCGGAGCTGCAGGCCCAGGTACGCGCCCCGCGAGGGGACTGTGGGCCTCACACACTGTGCTGGGGGATCACAGGCGTGTGCAGATACCCAGCTCTGAATCGTCACTACCAAGCACACCTGTGTCCAGCAGAAGCGGCACCTGAGCAGGTGACAGTGCCCTGCTTTCTCTGGCTGAGGTTCCCTGGATGCAGCACATTCCGTGTCCAACCTGGGGGACTCCTGGGAAAATGGAAGCCGGTTAGGGGACTCTGTGGTCGCAGCCACACCTTGGGTCCCCTCCCCGCTAAGGGGGAGGCTGTCCAAGGTGGCCCTACCCCAAGGGCTGTGTCAGCAGCTATCCCTGGCTCACAGGTTCACTTGTGGACCGTGTGTTTTGGTGACAGAGAGAGGCATTCCTCACAGCCCCTGAGTGGGTGTGGGGCTGCCGGTCCTCACTTGCGCCTCCTGCAGGTGTGTCAGGGTCTTTACAGCAGGGTGCGCGCTGCTGTGTGCTTCCGGCCACCTTTTCCCTTCCTTGTTCTGTGCATAGGATGCCAGCCCTGGCCTCCCGGCCCACACCTGCGCTTCCTGACAGGAGGGGCGGGCGTGGCCCTTTACACTCTAGGCGGAAGGTTGGAGGTATCATCCCCACAGTTGAACAGCCGACTTCCATTTTGTGGTCCTGGTTACACAGCTTCTTCATGTTGGATTTGTTGTGCCAGGTTAAGTGTGCCCCGAACAGAGGAGCTGGGCTGGGTTTGCACCTGTCCATTCTGCTTCCTGCATCTCTTCTTGGGGTCAATCTCTCTCCAGATGTGACAGGAGCCCCACACAATGGTCAGGGCTGTGTCGGCCTCCTGACAGGTGCCACAGGGTTGGGCTCCATGCGCGCCGCCCTCTGGGCAGACCCTCCTTAGAGAGGCCCCGCGTGGCAGCGGCTTCCTTCTCAGCAGGGCATCATGGCTTGACGCCCCTTTCCTTCTTGATTCGGTTTCCTGCACCACACAGCTGGCCGCCCTCGTGGGCAGTGCCAGGTCAGAACCGCACCTCTGGGAGGCTGTGGCCCTGCATCCCAGCAGATGTGGGTGTGCACTGGGCCACGTGACTCGGTCTCCCTCCCGAGCCTCAGCAGAGCTGGTGTCTTTCACAGCAGCCCACGCCCTCCGGGGTGCCCAGGGTGGGTGCTGGGGACCTGAGCTCAGCGTCCTCCTGCCCCTCCAGACACGGCACAGAGCTCACACTCGACAGCTGGGGACCTGAGGATGGGGACTGTCCCCAAACTGAGGTCACAGCGGGAGGAGCTGAGACTTGTCCTCAAGAGACAGAGTGACTCAAAGCTGAGACTGTGCTTTCCTGTAAGGTCCTGAGGGAGAGGCGAAGAAGAGGAGAAAAGGGGGGCAGGAGGAGAGATGTGTGGGGTGTGTGTTACAGTGTGTAGGAGGTACGTGTGGTATAGGTGTGTGCTGTGCACGCAGGATGCATATGTGGTATGTGTGTGTGCGCGCTGTGTGCGCGCGTGCGTGTGTGCTCTGTGTGGCTGAGAAAGTGCGCGCAGGCCCAGTCATGGTCTGCAACTAGTATTTCTCCAACTCATCATTGCAATCACTGTAAAATGAACTCAGCAGAACTGAATGGCAAAAAAAGAGAAGAAAGCACTAAACTCCAGCAGGGTAAGAACAGCAGAAAGCATAAGGTGAGAGTGTGGGCTTGTTCTGTGAAGCCCTTGTTTTAAACGTGTGCATTTACATACTTATATACAGATCTGTTCAGCCTCCCCACGCATTTCTGTGACGCACGTGGTCTGCGGGGTGCAGTGCCGTCTCTTGTGGCCAGGGTGACGGTGCTGAAAACCACTGCCCTAGATACTGACAGGGATGAAGGGCCCAGCCAGACACGGAAAATTCTAGTTCCGCGGTGAACAGATTTCTGCTCTCTCCGTCTGTGCCTGCTAAATCTAGCCTGGAGCCTGAGGATGTGAGGGGCACTGGGTGGGCGCCCCAGGCCCCACCAGAGGACTCGCTGGCGGTCCCTGGGTCATCCTCTGTCCAAGCAGGGCCTCGCCCTCCCCTTCTGTGCCATCTTGTGGACCGCTCCCCAGAAAAGTGTTGTTAAAGGCATGAAATGAGCGACAGGTAAGCCGCTAACATGGAAGCTACCGCTGAGGCCTCGCCAGGCCTTCCGGGCAGTAAGGCAGCTGCTCCTTGCCATGGCCCGATGGAAGTCCGAGCTTCCTAAGCTGAAAGTGCTGTAATAGAGGGGGCCGAGCGTGTTGCAGCCCAGCCACACCGCACACTGCAGTGTCCCTGCATCCTCAGAGCCAGTGGCCGCTGGGCACTATGTCTGCTGGGTACTGTGGCTGCCCAGTCTGGAGAGTGGATGGCATTGAATATCGCCAGCCAGAAGAAGAGGCAAGTGTGGAAGGGGGCACAAGGCTTCTGTAGGATGTCTAAGGTTCTTACCCCATGGGAAAGGGGGAAAATGGTCACTGGGGCCTGGAAGTCTGGGGTTGTCTGTGCCTATGTGGTCAGGGGCTCATGAACATATAACCTAGATGCAGTCTCCCATGTACTTGAAATCACCTTCAGATTACTTAGAATACCCAACACAATGAAAATAGTTACTAGATAAACAGTTTTACTGTATTGTTTAAGGAATAAACAATGGCAAGAAAAACCAGCAGGGTGTGGTAGCACATGCCTGTCCTAGCACCTGGGAGGCTGAGGCAGGAGGATCTCCTACAGTTTGAGGCCAGCTTGGGTTGCATAGTGAGTCAAGGCCAGTGACTTGTCCCTAAAAATCAAAAAGAAAAAGGAAAGAAGAAAAATGTCTATATATTCAATATGAATGCCATTAAAAGAAAAAAATTGTTTTCTAATGTGGTTGGCTTCGTCCTGGACCAGGGTCCTGAGATACGGAGGGTGATGCATTCACTATTGTCCACCTCAGAGGCGCATGAAACTCAGGTTTGGGCTGCAGTGACCAAGGCGGCCGGGGGTTGGCGTAGCTCTGTTAGCTGTGTCTGCCTGGGGGCTCCGTGGGCATCTGGGTCACGTGTCTCCCCCTACTCCGCGCACAGCGGATCCACAGCGCGTGACCTCTGACCTGCCTCTGCCCTGAGCTGATTTCTTCTGCTGTAAGAGTCGGTGTGATGAGGACGAAGTCAGCACAGCTTCCGTTGGTAAAGGCTCATGGATTCCGCCTGGGGGCCACAGCTGCAGCCCCTGGGCCGTGTAAAATACTGTGGGTGTAGCAGGAGGCACAGGCCTCGGCGAGCTTTTCCCTAATTCACCCTCTAGAGGCTCTGGCATGGCAGGGTCGGCGGGGTGGGGTGGGGGTGGGGAGATCGAGAACGTACATGTCCCATTTCCGGAACCCAGAGGAGCAGAGTTTGCCCCGGATCCTGGGCAGGGCTTGTTCCCTGCACAGTGGCGCCGGTGTCAGGGCTGGTGTGCAGGTGCCTGTGGTGTCGTTGCTGGCCTGGCAGCAGCTCCTGGGAACCAGCAGCCCAGGGGTGTGGCTGCCCCCGTTTTAACTTCCTTCATCCAAGCTAGCTGAACACGGACGCAGTGAGACCCCGTGGATGGTACATCTGAGGGGCGGAGGAGAAAGGTCGGACGATCTTGTCTCCTTCCATTGCACTGACTGCGTTTCTGTGACCGGAGAGTGAAAACAAGTCATTAAATGCGAAGTGGAAGTGGAGCCGCCCCGTCTCAGTTCTCGTAGTCTCTTAGCGCCATCTAGTGGCTTGATTTGGCGCAACAGCGCATAGTTCACGAAAGGCGGCGGAGATTCCTTTTCTCTTGCTTTTGAAAAGAGCTGCTCCCTGTCTTGGACCTTTCGGGCCTTAAGGCCTGGATGTGCGGTGATGGAACTCCTCCTCCCGCGCTGTGACTCCACGTCTCATTCTCCAGCGGCCAGCTGATACCGACGGCGTTGGGACTCACACCTCTGCATGCATGAAAGTGGGGCTCGTCCGTGTTCTTTGAAAAAAGCTTCCCCTTTTTCATTAATATGCATCTGTGATAGGTAATAAATACATCATGAAGGATCAGTACATAGACGTAACGCATGTGGGACCTTGTCACTGTCCCCGTCGCCCCTCTGCTCATCTCCGTCCCTTGCCCCTTGCCCTTCTTGACAAGCTCGGCCCCGCCGTGTTTCTGAACATCCCCACAGAACTGGAGGCACAGGTCCGGCTCCGCCGAGGCAGCGGCCGGTCCCCGGACGCTAACAGGAGTCTGGGCTGAACAAACAAGAGACAGAGATTTGTCTCTGTGTGTCCAAAGACTCGGTGACTTCCCTGTCTCCGACTTCCTGTTTTGTGACGACTCTGTTCCCCTTACGGTCTAAAGAATGGCTGGTGAGAACGTGGAGGGCGCGTGTGTGGGTCACCCCGGGTGCCCGTGGCTTCCTCGTGGGCAGGCGGCATGCGTGCATGTTGGTATGTGGCAGTGCCAGGCTTCCCAGAGTGTGTACTCATGTATGCACATGTGTGTGTGTGTGCGTGTGACAGTGTGCTGACCATGGCAGAGGGAAGGCCGAGGGAGAGGACCCCGGTGGCTGGGTCGGAGTAAGCAGTGGCACTTCCGGGCAAGTCCTTACCTTTGTGCCTCAGTTCCCTCACCTCTTCCGTGAAGTTGCCGTGAGCTAGACCTGGTAGCACACACCCTGACTTGCCTTGGGGCGGGGATTTGCACTCGAAGGAGACAGATTCTCTTTGCAATTTTTTTTCTTTTGTTCTTTCCAATGGAACAGTTCAAATCAATAGGAAAATGCCCGTCGTCTCTCGAGCTATGTCCTCGTCCCCTGAGACACGGTACCTCTGTCATCACCTCCCCCCTCAGTGAACCTGAGGCCTCTCTGACATTTGGGCCTCCGAGGGGGACCTTCTCAGTCTCCTTCCTTCATGGTAGTGTGTCCTGGAGAAGAATGTGTCCCTGTGCCCTGAGTGGCGGCTGTGCCCTGACATTCAACATGGCAGGTGACTGTTGAGTGGAGTTTTTTTGTTTTGGAGGAACAGAAACCTGATCAAACTGGCTAACCAGGAAGAGTGCTTTTTAATTTACTCACAGACGGCACCAGCTGCCTCACGATGCTCTCTTCAGGTCTCTGTCGTGTCCAGGTGTTGGGCCTGCTCTGTCTGAGATTCCCGGCTTCCTGTCTCTCCGAGCCTGACATTTTGAAGGGTCAGGGCATCTGTGTGTGGGCTGCATGCCCTCCGTGTGGGTTACCTGTGCTTCCTCAGAGTCTGAGCTTCTGCAATTCTGGTGCATGACCTTGAAGTGTCCTTAGTGTGTGACATCGTGTGGTCAGATCTCTGTGCCGAGAATGGCAGCTTTGGTTGCACATACCCCAGGGAGTCTAGAACCTGCTGAGATTGGTTCCTGTTCCTTTGAAGGTCCTTTTCTATGTCCCCTGGGGATCAAGCACACGGCAGCCTGTCTGAGTTGGATCCATCCCCATTCCAAGCTGCAGACGGGAGGGTGATGTCACACTGCTGCCAGGACCCCCCATGGCTGGCTGGTCGGGGTGACATGGGCCAGACAGACATTTTCCCAGTGTGTCTGGTCCCTGTACTCCTCCACCTTCTCTAGAATATTTCCTTTTTCCTTTTTGCTGTGCTGGGGATCGAACTCAGGACCTTTTGAATTCTAGGCTAAATCCCCAGCCTACCTTTGCTATATTTCTAAGGACCTTTGCAAGTGAAGTTTCCAAACTCAACAGCTAGTGGGCTTCACTGTCCTCAGCAATCAGGTTGTAAGAGGGGAGATCGTCCTCCACAGCCGGGATGGGGCACTGGGTGTGGGCCTTGTGCCGACACCTGGGTGCAGCCAACGATCTGCGCCCAGAGTCTGTGAAAGCTGGCTGGCGATGCTGCCTCCACTGCCCTGTGACTGCCCCACTCAGAACCTCGGGCAGGGCTCCCGCGTGCTGCAGCTGCTCCAGGTAGAAGTGGTGGTTTTCGCTTGTCTCATTTGTTTGAAGACAGCACATCAAATTCTTCCCTATTGGCGGGTGAGAACTGTGAGCATCTCAGCCGCAGAGTGTGAGCTTGTTCGTGGTGTGTTTGGGTCCTTTGCATGGCTAGACTCTCTCAGAGGGAGTGGAACACCATCTTGTTCCCTATCTGCGGGGTTTTTTCTGAGACAGGGTCTCACTTTTGTAGTTCAGGCTGGCTCTAAACTCAGCCTTGATCTCACAGCAATCCTCCTGCCTCTGCTGGAGTCCCGAGTGCTGGGATTACAGGCGTGAGCTACCATGCCTGGCACTGTGGTATGTGGTTCTGATTGCTGGTGGGCATGAGTCTCCACACCCATCATTGTTGTATGTGGTGACTGGGGATAGAACCCAGGCCCTTGCACTTGCAAGGCAGGTGCCACAACTACTGAGTTAAATCCTTGGCCCCCTACCTGAGGTTTTACTTGATCTTTGATATGCAAATAGTTTTTCTTGTACAGTTGTTATCATTTTATTGGGTCTGGAGATTGGACGCAGGGCTTCATGAATATTAGTAATCTAATATCACCTCATATATAACAAGCTTACATACCTATGTTAGCTGGGAAACCAATAGAAGTTCACACCCCGAGGTGGGGCCTGCGGCCATCCGGGTGACGGCAGCGGGCAGGGCTGGTTCCTCCCAGCGTGTCTGTGCCCGCAGACCGCGGCCCTGGAGCAGGCGATTAAAAGTGCCCATGAATGTTATGACGATGAGATCCAGCTGTACAACGAGCAGATCGAGAGCCTGCGGAGGGAGATAGAGGAGGCTGAGCGGACGCTGGAGAGGACTTCGTACGACTGCCGGCAGCTGGCCGTGGCCCAGCAGACCCTGAGGAACGAGCTGGACCGGTATCAGCGCATCATCGAGATCGAAGGCAACAGGTGCGTCCGCTGTCCGTGCCCGCGTCCCCGTGACAGCTCTCACCCCGCAGACCCCTGCTGTGTGCCCAGTGCAGTTCTGGGCAGCGGGAGGGGGAGGGGAAGGGGAACAAAATCCCTGACCTTGAGGAGTTCTGGGAGATGAGACAGGTCAGTGAATTTGGAACCACGGTGAGGTGGGAGATGGGGGATGCTGGAGACCCCAGGTAGGGTGGTCAGACTCGGCCTCAGGAGAGGGCTGCCTAGTGCCCGCTGGGCCAGGGGACACACGGTCTAGGTGGTGCCCGGCAGGCTTGGTGCCGCCCCCGTCACAGCCCGGTCTGGTCACTTCCCCGTGCTGAGGTTGCGTCCATATCCAGTCATCATCGGGAACAGGTGAGGTGTTGGGCTGTCCTCCTGCTGCGCCGAGAGCAGCCGCCTTCCCTGCAGAGATCCCCGAGGGCCATCTCTCCCCTTCGCTGGTCTCCAGCGCTCCAGTGGGCAGGGATAGAGCAGGCTCCCTCTCCCCTTCTGCGCTGACAGCACTCTCTCACAGTCTCCTCGGTGAAATCAAGCCTTGGACTGCGCTGAAATGGCCTTGTGAAAATCTCTGTTTTGGATGCAGGGTCTGCCTCCAAGTTAACCAGGTTCTCCTGGGTGGGTTTGTTGGTAACTTCTGATTCTGCTGGTTTCAAAAGGAAAGAAATGTTGCAACAATGGGAGGAGGAGGTGGAGAATACGCTGCTGAAATTCCTCACTGGGGACCTTTAGTTTCAAACGCTGTAACAGTTTCTTCTCTCTCTCTCTCTATATATATATATATATGACATATTATTTTAAAAGACAAGTTGGAGCTGCATATCTTCCTGGACCTAAATACTTCAGCTTGGGTTGGCTGCTCTTTAATTAAAAACAAAAATGACAAAAAAAAAAAAAAAAAAAAAGAAGTCAGAAAACCACCGTCCCACAGAGAAGTGACTCTTTGGGTATTAGTCCGATACAGTGTCCTGTAGCTGACCTGTTCTGCGGGACTTGACCTCAAGGGAATGATTATTTCCCTCCCTGCCCAGGTGCGATGCGCATGCGCTCATCACCTTGCGCGCGTGCGCAAGTCAGCTTCCCCCGTGGGACCTGGGAGCAGCTCTCGCCCCGACCCTGATGGCGCTGCTCTGTGTTTCTTCCACTCAGGCTGAGCTCCGCCTTCGAGACTCCGGTTGTCCTGTTCACCCCGAGCCACGGGACCCCTCTCAGCCTGGGATCTGGTGGGAAAGGTAACGCCTCCCGGCCCTTTGGCGGCTTGGCTCTTCCTGGGAAAAAAATGGGAAAGCCAAGTGGATCTCATTCTGATCTTCTGCCCCGTCTCAAAGTCAAATGTTTTCATGGACAGGTTCTTTCCTGCCACCCCCCACCCCCCCACCTCCCCCTACCCCCTGAGCTAAAAGACTGAGCCAGAAGTTTCTGAAGAGGAAAGTGGCTAGGGGACAGCCCAGCCTGGGAGTGCCATCCCCAACACGAGCTGTTTAAGGGGCAAGAGACACGATTCTGTTTTTGCTTTGTGTTTCCTCACTGCGGCGTGAGAAGGCACTGGACGGTGTTTCTCCCTCTTGTCACCTGAATTCAGGTTTGCACAGCTCAGGAATCCAGTGTCTGGTACAGAATAGATAGATGCTCAGTTACCATGCCTTCTCCCTTTTTTGAGACAGGGTCTCACTTTTGTAGTTCAGGCTGGCTCTGAGCTCAGCCTTGATCTCACAGCAATCCTCCTGCCTCTGCCCTCCAAGTGCTGGGATTACAGGTGAGAGCCACGAGGCCTGGCACTGTGGTATGTGGCTCTGATTGCTGTTGGGCCAGTCTCCAGGCCCAGCATTGTTATATGTGATTATCCAGGATCGAACCTGGGCCCTTGCACTTGCAAGGCAGGCACCTGAACCACTGCGCTAAACCCTGGCCCCCTTCCTTCTTTCAAAACTGAGCAGAAGCTAGGTGTAGTGGTGCCTGCCCAAAGCCCAGCTGCTTGGGAAGCTGAAGCAGGAGAGTCTCTTGAGCTAAGAAGTACAGAGATGATCTAACAACAGTTATTTTTTTTTTTTAAATAAAAAAAATGAGCAGAGACAGCCTGTTGGAAAATGAGACATTACCCTTTGGCTTCTGGTCTTTTTGGAATGGTTCACCCCACCGTGTGGTGTCTCACATCTTAGCCTCCTGGATCTGGACAAGCTGTGTTTTAGGAGAAAAGAGATGGCAGTAATGTTGATGCTCATAGGGCTTTTATTTATTTATTTATTTATTTTACTTTTTTTTGTTGTTATGAATTGGTAAGTCAGTTGCATCAGTCTATGGGGCACAAAATGATGTTATGATCTACAGTGAAGGTGGAATAATTAAATCGAGCTAGTGACCATGTTCCTGTCTTCAGATGCTTCACATCTTCCGGGTGACAGTATCTGACATTCTGCCGTGGGGTCCTGGACCTTTGTCTGTCCGAGTCTGTCGCCCTCAGTCAGCTGAGTCCAGCCATGTGTGTCACAATGGCAGCGTTTCCTGCTCACAACAGCTGCCCGGGATGTAGCCCAAGTGTGTTCCCCACTTTACACTCTCTCTCTCTCTCTCTCTCTCTCTCTCAGCTGTTGGCTTAGGGTTTGACGCCATCACGGTTGTCATGGAAGTGCTGTGGTCGCCCCGGGTGTGCACACGCTGATTTCAGATCCATGGGATCAGGCCTCGCAGTGGGACTGCCAGATCTGATTGCAGCTTTAATCCTGTTTCCTGGGGGCCCAGGGGGCTGTGCCAGTGGGCTCCGAGTCAGACGTGGCTGGAGGGACAGTGCTGTGCTGCCCACCCTGGTCCTGGCCACAGGCGTGCTGCCCACCGCGGCCAGGCATGGCTTGGGCTCTGCGTAGGACTATGCGTCTGTGAGAGTTTTCCAGGGTGTCGGAGTGAGAGGCTCTTTCCTGTCCCTTTGCAGAAGCTCCGAGGTGGCAGAGGGACCTGTGAGAACTGCGTGGCGCCGGCCACACTGGGGACTCGGGGCTGTGGAGCCGCAGCCCGATCCCGTTTGTCCTGGGTACTCACGCCCCCCTCTGGCAGAGACATCTGCTTCTAGAGCCGTCAGCACAGTCTTCAGCAAGCACGTTTCCTCCCTTCACTGACTGCCACACGGAGTGATGCTTGTGTTCTTGTTTTTGTTCGTCAGATCTCACCAGGGCCGTGCAAGACATCACAACAGCCAAACCGAGACAGAAAGGCCTCCCTAGGAACGTGCCCCGGAGGAAGGAGGGCCTGGCGCAGGACAAGGCGGATGAAGCTCTGGAGGACGCCCCGGGGAAAGATCCAGAAGACCCAAAGCTGGGCCAGGGGCCGGCCAAAGAGGAGACTGAACCCCAGCGTGAGCTGGGGGGTGGAGAAGCGGGCTCCCCTGCCCAGGGCGGGGGTCCGGAAGATGTGCCCGACGGGGGCCAGATCAGCAAAGCCTTCGGGAAACTGTACGAGATGGTCAAGGGGAAAGTGAGAGTCCACAAAGAGCCCGTACCCGAGCCCCCCGCCGGGCTCCACACCAAGGGGCGCCACGTGCTGGTCACGGGGGATGCTAGCTACGTGGACCCCGGTTTCCACGCCTCCTCCATCCCCGCCAGAGGCGGGGTGGTGATTTCCATTGACGACAGCTCCGAGCCTGGTGATGACCATGAGGAGCCCACTCCCGAGCAGCCCACGCCGCCTTTGGAGAATGGCCCGGGGGGTCCCCAGGAGGGCGAGGGGGAGCACGCGGGAAACCAGCAGCCTGCAGACGAGGGGAAAGAGATCAAAGCCCAGGAACCGAAAGGCCCTGGAGTGAAGGGCGAGGAAGGCCCTGGGGGACCCTGTCCTGTGCTCATCCTGGGGCCGGAGGAGCCGTCCACTCCCCAGCCTCCAGGGCCCGCGCCCTCTCAGGAGGGAGCGGAGGGGAAGAGCAGCGGCCGGCCGGAAAGGAGCCTTCCCAGGGCCATGGCTTTTAAGAAGGTGGAAGTAGTGGAATCCATCGAACAGATTTCAACGGAGAGCATTGAGACATACGAGGAGACCTCTGTGGTCGTGGAGACCATGATCGGGAAGACAAAGGCGAATAAGAAACCAGGAGAGAAGGGCTCCAAGGATGGCCGGGCCGGTGGGGGCGGAAATGCTTTGCCCTCTTAGGCACATGGCGAGAGTGTGGTTCCCGTGTGGGTGTGGCTAGATGACTCAGTGGCATTGTTGGGGAACCTGCATTAAAATGCTTTCTTTGCTTGCACCCTGTGCCTTGTGTTGTCCTTTGGGCCGTGGGAAGCAGGGCTCACTGTGCTCGGGCCATCCATGTTTGGTCCTGTGGCCGCCAGGCCCCACTGTTGTGCACGTGCACGCATAGGTGCGCTCCATCTCGGACCGTCTGTGGTTCATGTGGAAAGGTGACCTTGGCTCTGGAAGCTGGTTCTGATGCACAGGGGTCAGTGCCAGGAGTTGCTGTGGAATGGCCGAGAGAAGCATGCGGCCCAGTTGGTTCACTTGGAGGCTGGGGAGCACGTGCCCCAGAGTTGCTCTGTGCCGGGCAGGCTGATGGGCTCAGGAGTGGGAGGTGTGGCCAGTGAGGTCCTCAGGTGCAGAAGGCCAGGCAGGGAAGTGTGTGGAAGGCCAGAGGAGCGAGGCAGGTGGGGCACAGTGCCCTCTGCTCCTGAGTAGGCCCCTTGGTGTTGTTGGGTGTGGCCCTTACAGTTTTCTCTCTCGGACCCTGCAGTCCAAAGAAGGTTTCCAGAAGCAAACTTGGATGTCGCTGCCTAAGTTACCAGGCTGGTGGGGAGTCTATAGGTCTGATGAGGTTCTCTGAGCTCCAGATTGCGTCTGGGCACATTTCTCAGATTTTGTGAGATTTCAGTCAGCAATACATCCCTGTCACATGTGGGCGTCCAAGCTCTTCTGTGTGCAACAAGTATAGACTGTGTCACAAGACTTCTTTAGAAAAGACTTTTGTGCATGTGCTAGATTGGGGACCAGGGCCATGCACCTGCTATGAACCCTCGAGCTCCACCCCCAGCCTGCAAGACTGATATTGCCCATCAGCTCCTATTTTCCTGCTGACAGACCAAAGCCAGGTTTAACTTATACCAGTTAAAAAAACCACTACTTCTTCCCAGAGGAAGAAGCTGCAAAAGGGACCAGGGGCCCCGTGGGCACATGGGAAAGTTGATTATTGCATTGGCCTATGGAAAAACAGCAGCTGGCAAAGTGACTGTGAGTCTCGAGAGAAAATTGACAGCGCCTCAGATGTCACTGTGGTTTCTTGGTCACGAAGAGCTGAATGCTAAATGGAGGCACCGCGCTTCCTGCTGAAGGCCTCACACAGTGTTGTTCAGAAATCCTCTGTGGTTCCAATTTCAAGAAAGAAATATACTTCTATTCTTTCTAAAAGATAAATGGAGAACCCACTCCACCTCACAGTATGGAATATTTATGTTAAAAGTGTAAGCAAGAACGGAGGGTACCATCTGTGGGAAGCGAGGGTGCCAGGAATTCGGGCTGGTTTGTCCTTGCTATTCAACACCAACAGCACTGTGCATCCTTTCCCCCATTTGACCTTTTTAGTTTTTGGACTATGTGTTCAAGTATTATTGTCTCTTTTATTTGGTACCTGAGATCGAACTCAGTACCTTGTACTTGCCAGGCAGGAGTTACTGTGTGTAATTTTTAATCGGCTGGCTATTGTTTTGGAGTGAAAGGCCATTTTCCTATTGTATTCAATCAATCAAGACAAAGGTACTGAGAGTGTGATGTGTGCCAGGCGTGGAGCTGGACACTGAGCGGCAGCAGGGACCATCAGATATGGCCTCGCACACAAAGACCTGATGTTCTGGTGGTGGAGGAAAAAAAAAAACATGCAAGCAGAAAATGAAATGGGAAAGATTAGACACTATAGAATGAGGAGAACCGAAGAAGGTGACAAGTGGTGGCCAAGTGTACTTGGGACAGGGTGGCTCCAGGGCAGACCCCGTGGAGGAAGTGACGAGTGATCTGGATGAGAAACAGGTCTCCTGTGCAGATCTGAGGGCAGCGAGAATGGCATGTGCAAAGGCCCTGGGGCAGGAACGGACATGGCCCGCCCAAGGAGAGAAGTGGTCTGTAGGAGGCAGCGAGGGAAGCAGGAGGCGAGGCCCCGACACCTCATTCCCGGCTGTGTTTCTGTGCATGCTCCAGGCTTCCTGCTGGTGCCCCACTAGGGGGCTCCAGGGGTTCCCTGCTGCACAGCTGGGCACATGGGCTCCCAGGAGGTTCACACTTTCTGGGTTGCCCTCAGCCAAGCCTGGCGGGGACCTAGTGACAAATACGCAGGTCTCGTGCCCTTTGTAGGAGGACACGGGGCAGCATCAGTTCCCTTAGGGGTTTGATCCCCTATGCCCTCGAGGAAAGCCGCTTAGCCCTGTGCCTCACGGGGCCCCTCGCTTCACCGCCTCACGTTCTGCCCCGCCGCACACAACTTCCTTCTAACAAAACCACTCACCCTTGACCTGTGTCTCACAGTTGGCCCAGCCCAGCACAGCTGCTCAGCCTCTGCGTTCCCTGCCCAGCCACCCGGGCCACTCCTTGGGAGGCTGAGTTGGTCCTGAACAGCTGTCCCTCCAAGTACAGCTTGGCCCTGACTTGCTGGCTGGACCAGGAGAGGGTGCAGGGGAGAGGGGCCGCTCTCTTCCCTTTGTTCCTGTCCGTATCATGCTGGTGACACTTCTGTAGTCTGAATGTTCACATCACCCCAGGTTGGTTTGCTGATACCCCACTCCCAGGGCAGTAGGATGGGGGTTTGGGGGTGAGCAGTCATGGGATAAGGTCCTCTCACAGGGGGTCAGTTCTCCTATAAAAGGCAGGAGACAGGACCTGGGCCCTCACCGCACACCAAGGCGTCCTCACGTCATCTTGGGCGTCCCGTTTTCGGTGGGAAATCAGTTTCTGCTTCTCACAATCTCTCTGCCCCATATCTTCCTGTGTCCGGCAGCCTGAACAGAGGGAACAGCACCTGACCACCCCATGCAGGGTGGTGTGGACTCCAGTGTCTTTTCTTTGCATTTGCAGAAGGGACTCATGACACTGGCATGGAGGTGCCATGCTAGCGCCTTGCACCCTGCTCAGAGGCCCAGTCTCGGCTCTGTGGGCTCTTTCTTAGAGAGTGATAAAAAAGCCTGGTGAATTGTAAAATTAAAAAGTCATTACAGTAAATGACATATTGCCCTTAGCCTGCCTCAGAGGACTGCCTCATGCTTCCAACATAGTTACCCCATCGTTCTTGGCACTTTCTGACGTGGTTCTGCCAGTACTCCGTCCTGAGTGTCTTTCTGAGTGTGAGTAAAGTCATGGTGGATGCCGCCGTCAGGGCCACGAAACGGAAAGGTAACCCATGTAGACATGATGGCATCCTCCCCACCTTACTCTCCAGCTCTGGTGTCACGCAACTTCCAGCTCCTTCCGAAGCCAAAACAATCAGGAAAGTCAATGTTATGAGTCAGTTCAGGACACAGACCAGCTGGGACAGTGCGGCGACAGACACTGGGGAGAGAGAACTCAGAGCTGCCACAGAACGAGGTAAACTCAATGAGATAGGTGTGTGGGAAGTGGGAGGAGAACATGGCGGGGGATTAATGGCTATGTGACTTTTACTGTATTGTTTTTTGTTTGAACATGCAACGCCTTTCCCCATCAGACCTTGTTCCAAGCTCTCCCCTTTGGGACGAAGCTGGTGGCTTCCTGAATTCCCATGGCCAGAGCTGCCCAGGTCCAGCAGGGGGCCCTGCCTAGCCCACGAAGCACTGACTTCTCACTCTGTCAGCCGGGGGTCAGTTCTGCCCCAAGTTCTGCCTCTAACTGTTGCTTTTATCAGGCCCCACCACGGGGGTTCACGTGCTAGAGAGGGGACTTCGAGGGAACCAGCTGGCCTTGGTCCCAGAGCCCCAGCCCAGCTCAGAGGGCCAGTGGGCTGTCAGCACCGGCATGAACTCCACCAGGTCCTCTCTGGCTCCACCTGCCTGGGCACAGCCTATAGCTTTCAGGTGCTGCAGAGGTGCCTCTGTGCCACCCTGGTGCCACAGGTGACAGACCTGGTGGCCAAGAGATCCCTGTATCCTGTAGGTGTGCTGCCTGCCCTTTCTCTACAAGAGGCGGCTTCCTGGTGAGCCCCCGCTTCCGTGTCCTTGGATGCCCTGATCCATGTGATGCACACATTCTCTTTCGCCTTTCAATCAACTGAGTGTTATGGTTTGGATTAGAAATTCCCCCTAAAACTTGGCTACCAGCTGATGGGCTTTTGGGGGAGTGACTTGATCTTAAGGACTCTGACTGAATCATACATTTTATTTCTTTTGTTTTTTGAGACTAAGTTTTGTGATGTCGTCTAGGTTGGGCTTGAACTCCCAGTGATCCTCCTGTCTCAGCCTCCCGAGTGCTGGGATACAAGTGTGCGCCATCACACTCAGAAGAAGAGATCAATCCTTGATGGCTTTATTGGGAGGTGAAGGGAGAGATCATGGCGCTGTGTCTGGCCCCAGCTCTTTCTTCTCGAACTCTCTCCCTCTGCTTCTTGAAATGGCCTGAGGTGAGCTGTTTTCCTCCTCTGTGTCCTTCACTGTGATGTCCTACTTGGCCATCAGCCTAAAAGCAATGGAGCCTGCTGACCGTGGATGGAAACCTCTGAAAGCCCGAGCCAAACCTTTTCGTTAAATTGTTACCACAACAGAAAGCTGACTAACACACAGATAGCAGATCTTCACACTCAGTGTGTGGCGCTTTGTTGTTTTTGATTCTGTTAAGGTCACTGTTGTGGTTTTTATTTCCTGACCATAGCGGACTAGAGATGAGAGAGGGAGGTGGTGTGGACATGGGGTTCATGAGTGATAGGCCAGCACAGTGGGCAGCTGGGCTCCGTGCCCTCGACCTTTGAAGAACCCACGTGAAACACTTTCACATTGTCCCAGCCGAGGACGAGGGAGCTGAGCGCTGTCTCCTCTAGCTTCCATCTGTCTCCTGTGGAAGGCAACCCCTCGAACTCATGTGGCCCTTGGCACTGATGACAAAGGACCTCACCATCCAGGCCCTCTTGGGCCCTGATCCCTGACTGCCACACACTGGAGGGAAGCAGCTGGCCTGGTGTACCTCTGCAGCAGCACATGAACCTCTGCAGAGACGGTGGCTGGCCTTGGGCGGGAATGAGACCTTCAGGTGATGACAGGGTGGGCCAACAAGGTACAGGGCAGAGGGTGGAAACTTTTTCCTTGAAGGCTCCATGGTCCCTGTTCTAGCTCCTGGGCCTTGCAGTCAGATCATGGTGTTTCCAACGTAGCGGTGTGTGGTGTGGCTGCTTCCCAGCAGCTGTACTCATCCAACCAGGCTGCGCTGGATCTGGCCCAGGGGCTGCCGTGTTCAGACTCCACTCACTCCACTGTGTGTGGGCCCTCTATGCTCACCCCACCCTTTCAGCCTGGTGCTTGGCTCTCAGGTCACCTGGGGCCAATCAGCTTGGAGTAGCCCAGGGGATGCCCATGTATGAGGTGTAACTCGCCGGGTCAGGGAGGGCAGATGGCGCTGAAGGCTCCTTGGTGGAAATCACTGATGGTGGCAGCCTCTGGGCTATGCTGACATTGGAAACTCTGCATTGAGATTTCTTTCTTTTATTTTTTTTTCTGAGACAGGATCTTGCTTTTGTAGTTCTGGCTGTAGTTCTCAGGCTCAAGCTCACAGCAATCCTCCTGCCTCAGCCTCCCGAGTGCTGGGATTATAGGTGTGAGCCACCATGCCTGGCACTGTGGTATGCGGTACTGATTGCTGGTGGGCATGAGTCTCCATGCCTGGCATTGTTGTATGTGATTACGGGGATCAAGTCCGGGCCCTTCTTGAAAGGCACGTGCCAGAACCACTGAGCTAAATCCCTGGCCCTACACGAGATTTCTAACTGCCTTCCTGCCCCTCCACACCTCAGATCATGCAGGCTGAGCACTGGAAACACAGCGGCATGGGATTGTGATCCCTGCGTGGACACATTTTCCACTCAGGTCCTTCTGTCCACATGATCATGATAACTCTGTTTCCGAGTTGTAAGAGAAAAACAGAGTGGCGTGTTGGCTTGGAGAATTAACCTCATCTCAGACTTTGATTTTGTTTCTTAAAAATCGAATGGGAAGCCAAATCCGAGCAGAGTTTTTGAATACAAGGAAAACGTTCAGTGAGCTTCATAAGAGACTAGTGGAAAACCCAGTACTCTGGTGGGTTAATTTGCAGAGTGAGGGGTGTGTCCCTCTCTGTAGATCCCGGTGCATGTACCAGCTGGGCCAGTGTTATCTGGGGGCCTGTGGGTGGGCACATCCTGCCCCTGCAGGGCCCTGTTGGGGCTGGTGCACCACAGCAGCTGTTTCAGTCCTCAGCAGACTTTTTTCCCCTTTTCTGATTCCTTAGACCGATGGGTGGCCTCCTTCCTCCCGCCCTTTCTGCTAACCTGTTCTTTCCGTGGAGAGAGAACAACACCTTCTGACTACAACCAAGTCAGCTGCATGGCCCAGGAGATGCTCTGTGCAGATAGTACTGCAGGTTCCTGGAGCTTTTAGAACTCTTTAACCTCTGTCTAACCCGATCCTCCTCCACCATCCCTTGTCTTTGCATCCTGATCTTTAGACATATCTAGCAAATTAGACTCTTTATCTAAAGACTTATTCTGGTTATGAGGTCAACAGTTTCTTCCACACAGCAGTTGTCTCCCCCTAAATGTGAAGTGCTTGATGCATGTCCTGAAGGATCCTACCGTGTGACTGTTTATTTCTTTTCTTCCTTCCTCCTTTCCTTGCTCTCTCTCTCTCTCAACATTTATTAGTGCACATTTTCAGTATGTGATGATTACTTTCATCGTGAGGAGTTGGTACATTGCATAACACATCTTACTACTTCTTCCACCCGCTTCCTCCCCTTCCTCTGTCTCTCAATCCCCTTTCCCACTTGCAAATGATCTGTTTCCTATGATGTATCTTTTATATTGCATGACTTTCTTACCTAGTCATTCTGAGCAATGAATGTATGTATTGACCCCATGGAAATTTGTAAGTAACAATGATGATGACATAGAACAATCACTGCTTAAGAAATTTACATATTTCTTTAGGAGCTTAATTTTTTTTTAGGTATAAATCTCTGTGTCATTTTGAGGGTTACATATCCTTTGCTCTCTGTTCAGTAGAGATTTTCAATAACAGAAATTGATGAATACTGTATCAGAGAACAGATTATACATTGTTTTTACAATGAAATGCTAAGACCTTCCTGCAGTTGCACAGTGTAGGCTGCAGCTCCTCTGTAGCGGTGCTCACAGAGTGACTGTGACAAAAGATTACTGCATAGGATAGTTAAATAATATGTCAACCTGCTTGGCTTGGGAGCCACCTGGAGGTCAGTAAAACACACCTCTGGGTGTGTCTGCGTGGGTCATGGTGTGGTCTTCGGTCTGTATGGGGTCCCTGGCCCCTTCTTTTCTGGCCTGTTCCCCTGTGCTCCTTCCAGACACAGAGTTAGCTGCCTTGCTCCACCACTCCTGACACCATGATGTTCCTGCTGCAGAGGCAGCAGACCATGGACTGAGCTCCCTCACACCATGAGCCAAAGGGCATCTCTTCTCCTTTAGGTTGCAGGTCTCAGGCATCACATCCTAGCAACAGGAAAGTGACTAATGCACCATGTTGGGCAGAATTTCAGAATACGTCTTAAGGCACTGTCCAGTCAGAGCTCAACAAGCATCATCAGTCATCTGACATTTCCCAGTCACTCTGCATTCAAGGAAGATGTGTGTCCTGTTTCTCCTTCAGAATGAGCATGAAAGAGTGGAAGAGTCTGTCATAGCTCTGGAGAGCCTCAGTTGTGATTACAAACCAAGGATCAAGGACAGAAGCAGCGTGGATTCTGCCTAGAGGACTCTGTGGCTTCCAGGAGTCGCTTTCAGCTACCTTAGAATTGGTGTGAATGATAAATAAGCCTTTGCTGTATTAAACCTCTGACATTCTGAGATCATTTGGAACCAATCTAATTTGATCTAGTTTAGCTAAAGTG
>PVIR01005254.1:39530-73496 GCA_004026965.1 Petromus typicus
CACACACACACACACACACACACACACACACACACACACACACTCATGCACACACACATGTACACATCCCCTGAAAACAAAAATCCCAGGAAGCAATACTTAGCTTTAATACCCATCATCTAGTCTACTCTGGTCTATCCTCCTAACTCTAATCTATTAAAAAATGCTGGTGCCAACACCCAAGTCTGACTTTACAATCCACCAATAGTGTGGACAATGTTGCTGTTAATCATTACTTGTGTATGATTTATGTGGTAATCAAGGCCCTCATTGAATACTTACTATTGTAGGCTTTTTGGGTCTCTCTTGGGTATCTTTTTATCATCTGCCCCTTGACTGGATGGAACGTTTAAGTAAGATATAGAACATCCCACGCCATTTCTGGAAGCTTATGCTTTATTATTGTGCCTCCTAGTTTACAATGTATCTTTTAAAATTTACTTATAAAATTTTGTCACAGGGAGTAACAATGTCAGCTTGAGTAATCATTATTCACTTATTTTCATCTTTTAAAATAAATAACTATAAATAGCTGTCTCTTGTATTAGGATCAAGGATATCATAAAAACACCCCTGGCTGGGCATCATTTAGAGTTAATACTGCTGCAAAAAATGAAATAGAGACCAAATATTTATATATAGGACTATATATATTTTTATTTACTATGTACTTATATCAAAACTTGCTGTTTCTATTAAGAAGCTGATAAGTTACTCTCTAATTTCATAAATTATACTGCAACTGTGAAAATATGGGACAATTATTTTATATTTTTGCTGCGTATATAAGACATTTAATGTTTATACAGACAGTTGCAAAATCAGAGGTGACATAATGGGAATCAAACATTTTCACCTGAATTTCCACTGACCTTTTTTTTTTTTCTCAGCCAGAATCATCCTCATATTCTCTGAATAGACTTTTAGAGATGAATATGGTACCTGTTTCTTCAATAAATACACATACACACATTTCAGGTATATGTGTGTATATACATTTATACAAGTGTATATATATATATATATATATATATACACATTATACACACGTGTATAGTCTACATATGTATATATATTTCTGTGTGCACTTGTACATACATGCACACATAGTGTCCTTTGGTTTTTTTTAGACCATTAATGTGAAATGAATTTTTAATGATATCCATTAATTTTTTTTTGTCTTGAAATCTAAACTGGTTTAAAAAGACCTTTGCAATAAGTAATAAATTTCCTTTAAAAAAATCATAAGTTGTGTTACACTTCAAAGCTGGATGCAGAGAAAGTCACAAAGTATTGGAGAAGGCAGAAGTTCATGCCAATGTGGGGAGGGAGGAGAGAGGTTTCTGGGTTTCTTTCTCAGGGCCCCACTGTCAGGTGGGGGGAACCCAGGGCCCCGTGTTGCTGGCTTCAGTGAAGGGAATCAAGAGGGACTGGCCAAGAGCAGTGGAGGAAGAATCGTTCTAGGGGGATGGCTGGGTGCTGGGGTTGGGTGGGCAGGAACAAAGTGACCACAGGCCACTTCGGGGTGCCTTGTTGGTAAAGACGTGCGTGTCTGGGGTCGGGCTGTGTTAGATGTTCCCATGGATCTGTGAGTTGCCACAGGGCAGCTGTGTGCTTTCCTGGAGGCTTCCTGCCTCCTCCTGGCCCTGGCTCCTAGGGTGATGTGGCATGTATCCTCTTGGCAAGATGAAGGTCACATCTCCAAAGGTGCCTCCTCAGCCTCAGGTCACCCTCCTCAGCCTCTTATAGAACTGAGGCTGCATTTCTCATACAGAAATCAAACTACCTGGTGGGGGACTACATTTCTTTCCCGTGATGTTTTTGGGAGACCAGAGCCCAGCTAGATATATGTAAAGATGTAAGGGAAAAAAAAACACCATCTTACCTCACACAACAGGTCAAGAAGTCTCAGAGAGACTTAGGAAAAGGAGCATTTCTATTTTAGTCACCAGACCTGCCTGAATTTTTTTCTTTTGGACAGCTATGGGAGCAGCCCCCAAACTGGCAAGATTGGTGGGGGTTGGACTCGCTCCACACCAGGGACACATTTCCTGTCACTCAGAGTAGCAGCTGGTGACAGACGGCCATGCCACTGGGGGTCCTCGGTGGCGGCTGGCTGAGTTGGTGAATTACCGTCTTGGTATTGGTGGGAAAACTTCCAGCACTCACGCTTTTGAACCTCTTTGCTCAGTTTGGTGATTAAGGCTCCCTATAGATGGCGTCTTTCTCACATTGTCAATGTAATCTCTTTCCCTGACCAATCTTCCTAAACTTGAACCATCTTTGCAGAAAGGGTTACAGCTTTCCCTGCTGTCAGTGGCTGCAGGACGTGCCATCCCCACCAGCTCTGATTTTCTGGTGACTCCTTAGATGAGACCACAGACAAATGTTCCTGGGGTCCCTGAATGTGGCTTTTTCATACATCCTTTTCTCAGATATGAGAAGTACTGGGGAGCGGGGAGCTGTCCCAGCTTGCAGGACACCACCCATTTGCATGACAGAAATAAAGAAGGAGAGGTCACACATGGGGTGAAGATGATGGTGGGAACGCTATATTTGGGGCAGAGAATAGAAATGATTACTTCCATTGTAATGAAAAGAATCACGGACAGTGGGTGAAGCTGCTGACTGAGCACAGCCGCCTGGGTAGGATGACGGTGAATGCCGGGCGCCTGCCAGGACCCCAGGGTGAGGAGGAGGAGGAGGAGGAGGAGAAGGTGACACGGAGCGGAAGTGGGGAGAGGCGAGGCGGCTCTAGTTCTTTCCAAGGATGCTCTTCAGGCTCCGCTCCACGGCTTCGTCCAGCTCCTCCTCCAGCTCCTGCTTCTTGGACATGGCCAGCTTGGACTGGTAATCCCGCACCACCTGGTCGATGTATGGGGCACTCTGCGTGCCATGCAGCATGAGGGTCCACTCCTTGAGCACCCCTTTCTGGGGCGCACTGCCCACGAAGCCCAGCTCCAGTGTCCAGGTCCCCCGGGCGTCCTCCCCCCACGTGTGGGTGGTCATGAAAGGCCACTTGTCGAAGCCCACCTTGGAGTCGTCATCCCGCGGACGCCGGCTCAGCAGAATGGACTTGGTGCCCATGGGCGATGTCATATTGATGTTCAGGTCTCCTCGTCTGCTGGCGTTGACTGTGATGACGGCCTGCACGTGCTCCAGGTAGCGCACGAAGTTCTCTTTCCCCTCGCAGGCAGACGTGGTGAGTGTCAGCACCAGCTTACCGGTGGGTGGGATCTTCCTGAGGGCAGAGAGAAGAGGAGACAAGTGAGGGCAGGGGTGAGCAGCATGCCAGGGCTTTGCAGGCAGTTTGGGGAGCAGAAGGAGCAGGGGCTTGGGGTTCCAGTCTTGTGCCAGCAATGTCAGTTGGAGGAATTCACGCATTGGACCTTCCCTGGAAGAGGGAGGTAGTGGCTGTGGTCGGGGCCTTCTAGTCTCCTGAGGGCCCAGAGTCACCTCGTATCTGTCACCTCAGCATCCAGAGGGTTCTTCTCTGTGTAGCACAGCCCAGGGGAGTCCGCGCACTGGCCCCTCTGCTGACAGAGGACAGCATGGCCCTGCTGCTCCGTGGGAGGAGATCCTGTTCCCTGGAGGGCTGAGCCTGCTTGCCCATGGTGACACTCACCCTCTCTCCCTCCTCTTTTCCTTTCTTTGCAATACTAGGGATTGCACCCGAGACCTTTACACTGAGCTACACCCCCAGGGTCCCCCTTTTTAAATTTTGAGACAGGGTCTTGTTGCCTATGGAGAACTGTAACCTAATGAGCCTCCTGCCTCAGCCTCCCCCAGGGCTAGGATTACAAGCGTGTGCCTGGGTCATTCATGCACTGTCTTTTGGCCTATTCCTTCTTCTTTGTCTCACATCTCCCTTTTCTCACTGGTGTTTCCTGGAATCAGTTCTTAAAAAACTCAACAAGTCCTGTCTCTGGCTTGACTTTTGGTTATCTCCTTGTAAAGTGCCAGGTACCGTGGTACACAGATGCCACCACCGTCATAATTGTTCTTACAGGTTGAACACGTCTTATTGGAAATGCTTGGAGCCAGAAGTGGTCTGGAGCTTGGAATATCTGCGTACACATAATGAGCTGTTTTGGGATTGGACCCCAGAGTAAACATGCAGCACCCTTAAGTTTCCAATGTACCTCACACCCGTAGCCTGAGCCTCATGGGAGCAGTGTGTGCAATGCACCTGTGATTTGGCCGGAGCCCATCACACAGTCAAGCATGGAATTCTCTACCTGTGGCCTCTTGTTAGAGCCCAGAAAATTCTGGACTTTGGAGCATTTTTGATTTTCACATTAGGTTCCTCAACTTGTTCTCCCAGTCCAAGAAGCTGCAGTTGGGTAAAGGAAATGGGGTGTCTTTGGCCCCAGCCTTGGAGCCTCCGGGGTGTGGGGGGGTTGGCTGGCCCTAAGCTTTCCCTATACCGTGTCTCCTTCCCATATGGGAAGCTCGGCAGCCTGGACCTGCAGTCTATGGATACACTTTCCTCAGCTGGAGTTCTGCTTCTAGACTCATGAAGTTTGGGTACATTATTAGAAGCTAGAAGTCTCACTGGCATTGAGGATGATCTTGTGAGGTTAAACAAGATCACGTGTCAGCCCAAGTCTGGTGGGCACAGAGCACCAGGGCCTGTGCTGGTGGCCTCCCCCCATGGCTTTTACTCTAGAGCAAGGTGGAAGGTACGAGGTATGATCACAAAACGCGATGAATGTTTAGAAAATTGTTATCACCAGAGATCCATTGCCATGAATCTCCCTCCAGTCACACTCCTGACTGCAGTTTAGCTCAGCCGATGAGGGCCCAGTTTTCTCGTCGGAGCTGCTGTACCAGGCTCAAGCACTTTTCACGCCCACTGTGACTTTGAGGAAGAGACAGAAGTCACCCGGTGCCGCATCTGGTGAGTCAGGCGGATGAGGATGCGGGGTCATGTTTCTGTGAGGTGCCTTTGTGTTGAATCTATAAGTGTGTTCCAAATGAGGGGGGCGTTTTGAGGGCAATTTGGTTCTGACTGTAATAAATGTCTAGAAATGTAAATTTTTTGTCATTGATTGGTCACACTTCACATTTCCAAATTCTCTTAAAATCCATAATGGGAGCCCCTTAGCCTGATGGCCTTCAGGGTCTGTGGAAGGACCAGCTGCACCCAGCAGCCTGGCCAGCAGGACAGGTCTGGAAACCCGGCCCCTCCCACAGGCCGGTGTAGTGGGCGCAGGGACTGGTTCTCCCCCGGAGCAAAGCCAGGCACCCTTTGCGGTGTCTCAGTGTCTGTACGAGTGCAGATGCTGGGACAGAGCCCTCGCCAGGCAGCTGGGGCCCGGCCCCACAGAGAGCCCAGCCGGGCCAGGCCAGGCCAGCTCTCTCCTCCTCTGTGTTGGAAACGGTGCCCCTTTCCCACTGACTGGGTTAAGCTGATTCCTGTGAACAGGGTGGAGGACTTGCACTGTGGTCCCTGTTTTGTCCTCAGTTACTGCCAAAGGACACTTGGGACTATAGTGACAGACCCCCTGGCATGGCCATTTGGGACTGGGCAGAGTGAGCACTCAGCAGACAGGTTTGCTGGAGTCTTCAAGGGGCTGCTTTCCGGAATAGCCCCAAGCCTTAGCCTGGGGCACACTGGGTCATTCAAATGATCTAATCATTTCGATGTAAAAACCCTTTCTCTTAATTTTCCTAACCTATAATATGTGTTTACAATGTATAATGAATGTTTAAATTTATAAAATTTATTATAGTAAAAAACATTGCCGCTGATCGCCCTCAGAATTCTCCTCTCACTCCAAACGCACCTCTCCTGTCCCCTCATGCCAGCTACTTCTTGAAGCAGCTTTGGAGTCCTCTTTCCAGCGAGTGCTACGGCCGAGTGCCACCCAGAAAGGCAGGCAGGAAAAACGTGGTGTGTCCTCATGCGCTTTACTCACCAGATCTGCCACTGTGAGACTTCCGGCTCTGCCCCAAAGGCAAAAGAACCATGAAAGGAAACCATTTTGAGTCAGTTGTGGACATGGAGGCAGCCTGGACAGCACTACGAAAGACATTCAGCAAACAGCGCTTCCGGAGTGCTCCAGAAAGCGTCAAGAACGAGGGCTCTGAGTGTTCGAAGGGAGAGTGCTTTGAGGAGGTTAATGGCAATGTGTGTTTTTGCTGTAACATGATTTAAAAATTTAAACATGACAGATCTTTCAGTCATGCTTTGTGTAATAGAAACCTAACTGCTCCTCTGATCTGAATATAGGCCTTGACTCAGAGTGGCGTTAGCACTTGCTATCAGAGAGGCCAGATTTTCATGTTTCAACCCAATCACTGCAAGTGTTTTCACCGCTCTGGAATTTCCACGGGCACTAGACCTGCCACTACAGCTTCTTCCTAAGGCCTTGTAATCAGATGCATTTATCGACTGAGTGTAAAAACACTGTATTATGATGGGGCCCACAGCTTTTCTACGTCTGAAGGGGGGCAGGATGCAGAGGTTGAAAATTGCTAACATGGAAGATGGGAGAGGTCAAAAGTCTTGTCTACACTGGTGAAAACAGAGTTCAGATTCAAGCTTGTGTGACTGACTCCGAGAGCTTCAGAGAATCCCAGACCTAGGGATGATGGAGGCGAGCACGGGGTCTGGCCTGGGTGTGGGGGGGTCCGGCTCACGTGACTCACAGACACAAGCAGAGGAGCGGGCACCCCTGAGGTGGAGAGGAGCCATCCCCGGCCGTGTCCGCCGGCAGTGGGAGACGCACTGCCCCCACTTACTCCGGGTCCTGCACGGTGCCTCCCACACAGTGGAACCTCTCCGGCACGGTCTTCCAGTCTTTGGCCATTTTCACCATCGCGCCGGCGTCCAGCACCCCGTAGCCAAAGAGATGATTGAACTCCAGGCCGACCCCGTTGCGCCGCCACTGATGGACCTCGTCATGGAGCTGGTTCCGCTTGGAGGTGAGCACCGTCAGGTGCTGCATATCTCGCCAGGTCAGCCCCAGGCTGGGTACAGGAGGCAGCGGGAGCGAGAGTAAGGCCAGGGGACAGGGCGGAGAAGGAGAGAGACACACGGTGAAGATGAGCGACACTGAGGGCACAGACCCTAGGGAGACGGAGCGTTTGTGCCCCCCCTGCAGGGGGAGGGGCTCACGCACCACTTGGAACCACTGTCTGTGTCAAAGAAAAGATCTTGCCCTGTCGGGAGATGGCAAAAGCTTTAACAGGTAAACGGGGATGTGACAGGACCACTGGGGATGTTGTCCTCGAGAGGAATTCTGAGGTCCTCAGGGGACTCCAGTTAGCCCCGAGAGAGGATTGTTTGGAAGGTGCAGGACGGGCCCTCCTCATTCTCTGGCTTCTGCTCCTGTGACGTGCTGGCTTCCTGTCACTGCTACCATGATGCCATCTGCCGTGACCTGGCATAGCCAAAGGGGCAAAACTCAGGATGCTGCCTTGTCTATGGATTAAATAACTTATCGGCTTTTTAAAAGTACCCGGCATCAGGTGTTTCATGACAGGTGTTTTGCTGCTCTGAGATAAAGTGGGTAAAACCCATGAACACATTGTCCAGTTCCACCTGTGTAAAGCATAAAATAGGACCAAGCAGTCCATGTGATTGAGAGTTGGATTCATAGTTGCTGAGGGACTCATGATTGGATGGAGACATTAGGGCTTCTAAGGGATGCCTGTGTTGCTTCCTGACCTGTGTGCTGCCTATGAGGGTTGCTTCTGTTTTGGAAAAGGAGACTGTCTCCCTCAAGGGCAAAGGCAACATCCTCAACATTGCTGTATCCCCAGTGCCCAGGCCTGCCCTCAGCACAAATCAGCCTGCTTGCCAAAGCTTTTGTGCAAACTAGTCTACTATTCTCTGGTGTCTGGTTTCCAGATTGCAGGCTGTGGCTCATTTGTAGGCTGAGGAACGAATTACTGTACAGGGTGCCTGGCTGGGCTTCTTATTAAAATCTTTTCGGGGTGGGGACAGAAAGTCTCCTGCTTCTATCACCTCCGGACCGATTAAATCAGAATTTCAAGGAATGAGACTTTGCTATTGGAAATTATTAACATTTCCCAGATCGTCCCCCTAGACAAGCAAGGTTGAGAACTGGTGATTTTATGAGGTTAGCTGTTATTAAATGAAACTGAACAGGAAATAATAACGGGAGGAATTGTGTGTCATATTCTGCTTCTGTATTTTCTCATGGGACTCAAGTGTGCCTGAGCTTCAGTGCAGTTTATTTCTTATTGAGGTGCATGGTGAAAAAATTGGCAAAACCCAGAACTGCTCTTCTTTTCTAAAGTCAAGCAATTTAAAGGAACTCGGGGCAACATAATACAGTTGATAAAATTTCAACACAAGCAGAATTCACTGGTTTGAGGCTCTGCATCAGAGCCAGTGCTCCAATGACTCACAAGCGCTAGAAACATAAACCTCTTTCTTCGAAGGAGAAAGGTCAGAGGAAAGTCGATATTTATTTGAGACTGTTCAGAACATCTCTGGGGCATATGATCCCCCAGGACCTGAGAGAATGATGTAAACCTTTCTGAGGTGGGTTATGACTGACGGCCCTGTGCTTTGCTGGAATATGACCAGGAATTTTCTAGTCCCAAAGGTGTGGACATGTGGGGATCTACATGGGCAGAGGGAGGACGACCCTTCAGGTTTGCCATGCAACTGGCCTGTGCTGAAGGAAGGAATATTCAGAACTTGTCACCTCTGAGATAAATGAGACAAATTGGAGTGTAACCTCTACTCCAGGGTCGCCACATGACACTGTTTGGCGGGCTGCTTGCATAAGTCTGAAAAGTAAAGTTGGGTCTCTCCTAACTGGCCCTTCTGGGCAACTTAAGAATTGATGGACTGTACTAAATAGTGAATGTTTCAGCAGCCCGCATTAACCTTAACCCTACCACATCTCCTAGACTCACAGGCAATTGTTAAATAATGAAAAACACATTTAGGATATCTGTCATATACAGGCTATGGTGTTGGAGGTGGTAGGACAAGTGAAGGTTTCTTCTCTGCCAGGAAAGTGAGACACAGCCTGGGACAGGTGCTGGGCCTGAAGGCGTGTCTCTGGTGTGTGCCCCTTGGCAGTTTCTACACTGAGAAAGTATGAGGATGGTCAGAGGAGATGAGTGGCGGCTCACTGTAGCTCTCAGGTTCCCAGAGGTCTGGTTGTATGGGATTGTTTTTAACTCTGTGAGAGCAGCATCTCTTCTAGTTTCAGTGGTTGGGCTGAGAAAAGACCCCAGCCCCAGAGCCCAGGCACAATAGGGTTCAAATCCAGCGCAATGAACTTGGATACATTGTCCTAATATCCTGACCTCTAGCCTTAGCGTTTGCAACATGGGGAGGTGTGTGTGTGTGGTGGGCTCAGTGCAGTTTATTCCTTGGTGAGGGCCATGGTGAAAACAAACTGGCAAAACTCAGAATGAGTCTTCTCTTCAGACGTCAAACAGTTATAGGACTTGGAATAACATAGCTCACTTGGTAAGATTTCAATGCAAGCAGAATTTGCTGGTTTCATAGGTTTGCTGCAGGGCTAAGAGTAGATCATGTATGTAAAGTACATACATGAGGGTGAGCACTCAATAAAGAGTATCTAACGGTCAATGGTAAAGCCAATCTTGCATATTGTAAATTGAAATAATCTAGAAAAGAATGTACACTATTCCCAAAGTATTGATTATAATATTTATAAGTATATGTTGTTTTCAATTTTGACAATCATCCTTAAAATTAACCCTAAAGAAACATTCCTGAAGCAGATCTGAAAAATTCTAGAAAGTCATTTGAACCTCATGGACAATATAACTTTCAATATTTAGCAGATAAGGCAATAGAGACTCAGAAAAGGTGGGCGATTGCCCAGTTAGACATTTCCTTATTAGCAAAACCTCATTTTATTCAGAAAAGCAATATGCTCAGCTATAAAGCTATATTTCCCAGCTTCCTTTGCAGTGTAGGGTGGTCATGTGACAATTCTAGCCAATGAGAAATAAGAAGCCACGACTAGGGTTTCTTACAAAGCAAGCATGTGTTAGTGGGTGTGTACTAAAGGCGTGATGAATAATCAGTACAGAACCACGAATCTCTTTAGGAATCAAGCAGCCTGGGGAAGTGATTTTTTTCTTTTGGAATCCTAGGGGTCTGTGTGTCAAGTGCTGCCTGTTGGGGGTGAAAGGGGAGATCTGTTTGTGATTGTGCTAAGAGTGTTGAGATCTGCTCAGATCCCAGCGCCTGCTCAGGCCTTGAGATGAACTAGTCCATCACATGTAAGCTTTGGTTTCTGCTCTTAACAGGGCAGAGGTATTTGTCCTTAGCCAGTAAGTTGTGATCTGTGTTCCTCTCTGGTGTCCTCATTCCACCTGACTTTTGCTAGAATTATCAAAGCTTTGACTGGGATGAAGGGGTTTTGATCAGCATGAGGAGAATAATCATGCCTCTGTGTTTGAAGCCAGCATGTTGGACTGGGTAGACTTTGAAAGTCTCTTTCTATTTTAGAAGGTGACTCTTGCCTCTTTTGTGAATCAGAATAGGGACTGTATGTTTGGGGCAAAACAAGCCGACTGCCTGGAGATGGACAAAATGGATGCCTAGCAACTATGAGAAGGGGGGGGGAAGACACCCGGCTCCCCCTCCTGGGAACCTGAAGCCAGCTTCTCACAAGCTGCTGGTGCTGCTTCTCGGAAGGACCCTGCCCGGCCAGCAGTGACATTCTCAGCATGTGCCCCATGTTCCAAGCTTGAGTGTTGGTCCCCAGAAAGCTGGGCCGGCACCTTGGTCTCAGCGGTGTGCAGTGGGCGCACCAACGCTCAGTCCAAGGTACAGTCGATGTACACCTGGCCGGAGCCAAGGCGCCTCTCCGAGGGAGGGGAGGGCGGGAGCCAGGGATGTTCCCTCTTTCCCAGGAAAGTTCACTTCTTGATCTACACCACATGACTTCTCCTGCTTTGTTGTAATGTTAAGAAGTGAATGCTAGCTGGGTACTGGGGGGCACAGATATGATCAAAGTACATTATACACACGAACCCCCACAAAAATGGCAGAGAAAAGAGGGCGAGGCACACGGAGGAGGATAGAGCTGGAGTCCCTGGTGAGAGAAATCGCTGTGCCCTGTGCTGCTGTCTGTGTGAGATGCTGGTGTATGTGGTCTCTTAAGGAAGTAGTTTTACAGTGAGTGTGTGTGCGTGTACGCGCGTGTAGCTCATGGGCCATTTAGAAATGTCCTATAGAGTCCCAGCACCACCTCTCAGGCGGTCCCACCGCTGTGGAGTTAGAGGGACCCGTCTCACCACCCCTCAGGGCCCCGAGTCGTACACATACTTGGCTTCCAAAGCCAGTGCGAAGACGCCAGCTGCCTCAGGAGCTGCTGCTGATGTCCCAGAATGCCGCAAGGTGCAGTTGCCATACAGATCTGTGGTGGCCTGGAGAGCACAAGTCCTGAGTGAGTAAACCGCGCTACTTTAGAGAACCATCTACTCACTATATTTAAACCGGGCCTTGTTCTGGAGAAGATTAAGATGAAACCAAAGATAAGCTTAACATCCGGGTACTTGTCTCTTGTCTGAGCTTCCTAACTGCCCAGGAGAAAAGGGCACCCAAGGATCATCGTTACAGTGTCCAAAGGTAACTCAGTTGTTCAAAGAAGCAAATGAATTCTTTGACTAGAAGAGAGACATTTCTTTCCTCAATCTGAAAAGGAAATTCTGTGAGGCAGAAGGTAACAAACCACTACGTCCACCTCAGCAAGACGATGATGAGATTTGTTTGGAGCTCCAAAGAGAAAAAAACCATCCGTTTCAGTGTGGTCAAACCCAGGGCTTCATGAATATCAAATATAAACCCCGAGAATTCGCCTTCTCCTCTGTCGGAGGGTATCACTTGAGGAACGAAGGCTTGAGAGGCTTACAGGTATCTATGGGGCAAAACTGCAGTACACAGCAGTTCCAGGCCCCTCCCCAGCCTGAGTAGAAAGAGCCTTAGATGGAGCAGGAGCTGCACAGCTGGCTTCTGGTAGGAGGAGTGAAGTCAGGAACTGGAGGGCAGCGCCTCCCTCAGACCCTCTCCTCTCTTTTCCCTGCCTGGTCTAGGGGAAGAGGGCCAGGGCCCCTCTGCCAGGCAGGGCTGAGGCTGCCCAGCCTTCCCCGGAGTGGAGGTGTGGGAAGAGCCACCTGGTTACCAATAGCTCTGACCTTCCATTTACCAGTGGCTTGGAAATGGGACTCTTCCATGACATCTGCTGCCCAGGGAAGATGTGTAGCTTAGAAAACCACAGAATTGTCACCTAAATCTGTGATTGTTAACCTTTTCATTTTAAAAACCATGAGTAGATGTTAAAACATAAGGGAAGTCATGACTCTGAGAGAGCTGTGTCCAGTTGTGGGGGTCTAGGGACCTGGAAGCTCCTCGTGGACACTGTGTTAATCGGTGCCCTGTGGGGGCGGGTCTTGGTGCGATGTCCTGGCTCGGATAACCACTTAGTCCTCTAAGTCACACGCTGGGGGGACTGGCTGGTAAAGCAGATTCCCAAGTTTTTGTGAGCCATAGCCATGCAACCAGAAACTGAGAAACTGAGCTGGGAGAGGTGAAGGTGGTCTTGCCTTAGATGGCAGGTGTTGGTTTCCACGTGGTGACCACGTGTCACCAGGCGTGAGGACACTGGGTCCTCTGGGCCTGCTTGACTCTGAGGGGAAGAGGTGGGAGCCACGTACACCCCCCTCTCCCGGGAGCTGGCCACCAGGGAGGACGGGGCCTGCTTACCACGCCCGCCTCGGGGTTCCTCTTGCGGCCGTTGCTGAAGGTGGATGCCAGGGTGGACGAGCAGCTCTCGTCGTACAGCGCCGTCCTGCCGTCGTTGATGGCCGAGTTGATGGAGATGGTCCACATGCTCGAGGCGTAGCCATCGCAGTTGCAGTCGTCGTAGCTGCCGCCGTCCCCAGAGGCCCACACGTAGATACTGCCCTTGCCCCCACGGCCCTGGACAGAGGGGGTTGCTGCTGAGCCTGACATGGGCAGCCAGGGGCCCCGGTCCAGCTGAGGCCCTGAGGGCAGGTCGTGATTCGGGCTTCCTCAGCAACTGAGCTTAAAATGGCGGGATTTGCGTTTTATCCAAATGAGAAATTGTACCCTGTATACAGTGGGTCAGTGGGTAGGTTTTTTTTCTTAAGGATGGATCCAACATAAAAACCACCTGGGTTTACAATTTAAGCTGGGAATAATGAGCTAGGAAAAACTGAAAGAATCGCCTTAAAATTTATAAATGAGGGCTGGGGATTTAGCTCAGTGGTTCTTGCGTCTGCTTGGCAAGTACAAGGTCCTAAGTTCAATTCCTGGTACCATATACCACAGTGTTGGGCATGGTGGCTCATACTTGTAATCCTACACTTGAGAGGCAGAAGCAGGAGGATTTCTGTGAGTTCAAGGCTAGCCTGGGCTACATAGTGAGCTCAGGGCCAGTCTAAACTATAAAACTAGATAGACCCTGTCTCAAAAAACTAAAAACAAAACAAAACAAAACAAAAAACAACTATAAATGAACCACTTTCAAAGAATGCTATAGAGTAGCACATCTTATGGTAAAAAAAAAACAATGTATATAAAAAGAAAATGAAAGATAAATCTTTGTAGAGATTTATTATTTAATAACTAATCACTATGATCCCATTCTTATATATCATTTTTAGCAAAAATGTAAGTGTATATGTATATTTGTATATGTATATAAGATACATATGTTGACTTGTATATGTGGATATTATAAATATGAGGTATGCATTTTTGCCTCAAAATATACAAACAAATATGTAAATATAAATAAAAATATATAAAATGTTACTTCTAGGAGTGTATAGACATATAGTTCTTTTCTTTTATATCCAGTTGGGTCATACCAGACTGCTGTCAAACACAGGGTCATATGATGTTTCACCTGTGCAAGGGACACTAAATGCAGGCAGGAAGTTAACATTACCAGGTGGTGAAGACAGCAGCTCCAGTGCTAAACGCTCAAGTGTCAGTGATGTCCACGGTGACCTCCCCAGGTGGTACCAGGGCCAGGGCGAACTCCATCCTCAGCACCCACGCTCAGCACTGTCCATGTGTCACTTCATTCATATTGCATTTATCCCTCCATTTTCCTTTCCCTGTTTTGGGGGAGCCTCTCTGTTCTACAGAAAGAATCAGGAGGGGTCATTGCCTCCAGCCTCCTCCTCTCCTATGCTGGAGGCAGCAGGGCTCAGGGTGTGGGGTGTGTGGAGCGGGGGCAGCGGCACTGTCACCTCCTCAGAAGCCTGGGGACGCGAGAGGACAATGGCAGGAGAGTCTGTCCCTGACTGGGTCCCATCAAGCAGTTTGCAGTGGAGACAACCTCCAGGTCCACCTGCCTCCAATGACAAGGAGCGACATCTGCAATTACTGCTAACAGGACTGGGAATAGATTAGCCTGTGATCGATGCAGTCAATGAATCCACGAGTGTTTACCAGCACCAGCTGGGAACGTCCGCAGCTTCCAGAATTCTACACCACTGAAAAGCTCTGGCACCAGCAATGGCCATCAGAGCCCAGGACTGAGTGAAAAATCACCTCCACAGCTGGTGCGGTGGAAAGTGACTGTGCGCTATCCTAACCTAAGTCTGAAGAATCCTGCCTACTTTGCTCTGCCAGAGGCTGCTGGACCGTGACAGGGAGCCCGAGGTGTGGTGCTGGCTGGTGCCAGACATGCAGCCCAGTCTAATGTGCTGCTCTGGCTGACAGCCACCTGCTGCTGGAGCCAGGCAGGAGCTGTCTTTGACCAGCCAGTGTCTCGCACACCTAGCTGACCACAGGTAATGTGAGTGAGGCCAGCTGCTTTAAGGCTGGGCTTGCTCAGATCACCAAAAAACCTGGGTGATTGATGGACCCAAGAGCAAAATTAAATGGTGGTGTTTTCAGGCTGCTGAATTTTGGAGACCGTTTGTTATGCAGCCTAGCTCACTGATACACACATAGCAACTGCCAATTGCCTTCTGAGAGTTTTGTGTTGGCCAGGAAGACTTGCCTACTGGATACTGTGTTTCCAGGGGTGGGAGACTTCACCATCCAGGATATGAAGCAATAAAAATGACTGGGTTCTGGCAGCTATTGGTCCTTAACCTCTCAGGAGAAAGGGCCAGAAGGGGAAAGATCTAGTCATAGGGCACAGATGAGGGCCGAGAACTTCCTGGGGTGGGGCTCTTCCTCTCATACCTGTTAAAACACTATCCTTACATCCACCTGTGTCTCAGAGTCACTTGAACAAGAGTAGAGTGGAGACCTAGACAGAGCATCAGTGGCCTGCAGGCCAAGGAAGTTCAGATGAAGCACAGTGGATGAGACAAACGATGATGGTCTTAGCCCACTTCTGGGCACGTCCTACACTGTGCATTCCCCCATTCCATCCTTGTTGTGTCACCATTTACAGTAGCCATGCAAAGAAGGAGACAGGAAGAGCATCCTTACTTCAGAACACAAAAGCAAATAAACAACACTCCTCCCAACTAAGCGCTACTGAGATTTTGAAACTGTGTAGAGAGACACAGAGAAAGACTTGAAGCCACGGAGAGACTGCCTTCTACACTAGGAAGACAGCATCCTAGATAGGTCCATTTCCTCTATACTGATCAGTGAATTCAACAGGATCTCAATGCATGTGCCAGCTGCAAGTCAGTCATGTCAGGGTTGCCACACCGAGCAGTTGGATAGAGGGCATTTTTCTAGGAGCAAGATGTAAAGAAGATTCACAAATCCAAACAGGACATGAGAGGTAGCCTGGAGACGAGTAACTCTCTGAGACCTTGAAGTGGTGGCTGCTTGAGGCCGGAGATGGAGCTGGGCTTTGGAGCTGTTTGGAGTCCACACGTGTGTGGAGGTTCTGTGACACCAGGGTATCTGACCACGGAGTTTCACTAGGGTGGTTTTCGCTACCAAGAAGATAATTTTTGTCATCACAACTTTGTGTGTGACCAGAATCGAGTGGGTAGAGGCCACAGATAGTGTCCACAGATGTCTTCTCTGAACAGAGCATATCCCTGCCCAATGCCAGCCAGGCCAGGCTTGTGTCAGTCTCAGGGAATTTGCTGGCTGTAACCCAAAACAGCTCTCACAAACTAAAAACTTAAAAATTCATGGAGATTTTACATTTTTCTCTTTATAGAAAATCATGTTACAAAATCATTCACCATGAGCTGAAGGTGAAGTTCCAGCTTGAGCTCAGGCTTGGGGCTCCCTGAACCCCCAGCACATTGCTTCCACCTCAGGAGAGTCAGTCCCTCCCATTAACCACAGGCTGGTGACCCAGTTAATGACCAGGGCAGGTTCTGCAGCCCAGGGGTTCAGCTGTGCGCATGCCCGGCTGGAAGCCTCTGACAGCTACCTTGTTCTAAATACTCAGATATACTAACTTATATTTTCTAGTTACTTAGGCATGTTAAAACAACACTGACATTCTTTGAAAAAGGTTATTCTATTCTTTATTGTGAAAATCAAATGCATTATAGAATAATTGGAACATAGAGACTATGAAGAAGGAAATAAAAATCCTATGTAACTGTTCATGAATAAGTGATCTCTTGTGCTATTTTGTGGAATTGTGCCAGCTTTACATACAATTGTAAAGGATAAGAACAGGCTTAAAAATGAATTTGGAGCCATAAAACATAGTCACTCAACTTGGCCTGCTTAAGATATGTTTCTCATTCATTTTTGGGTAATTGACATTTTCCCATGGAGTTAATACTTTCGTGCATCATAGCTGTAAAAAAGTTTTATCAAGTAGACGTTCCATAATTTATTTCCTTCTTTTCTTAGGTATACATGGAAAGTTATTTCTGGTTTTTAAATCTGCTTTATGTTTAAAGTGAACAGAATTTTATAAGTGCCTTTTCATCTCTGTTTATCTCCTTAGGCAGAATTTCCAAAAGAGTGAATTTTGGATGAAAAAGGGTGAATGTTGGAAGATTCTGGATCTATGTTGCCAATGTTAAGATTGTTCAAATTTATATTTTCATCAGAAATGCACAAAACTTCATTATCAGTCCATCTGGATAAGATTAAGAATTAATTAGTTTTAAAAGAGTTTTACTAATTTTCTGGACAAAACAGGACCTCAGTGTTTCACGGTATGATTTCCTCACGAGAGGCTGAGTTTGACCTTTCTCTGTCTTAGCTGTGCACTTGTGTTCTTGTCCTGGGAAAACCTTAGCACAACTTCAAGCCCTCAGAGAGGGTCTCTGTGCATGGAGGTGCCGTGACAGTATCTGATCACTGCGCATTCCCCCATTCCAGCTTTATGAGATTCTTCCTTTCACTAGTTTGTAAGAGCTTTTGAATAACACCTCGTCATGAAAGACAGGCAGATGACAAAGAACACATGAAACCCAGATTCACATCTTTGGCTACCAGGGAAATATACATTAAAACAAGGAGACACCACCACACACCCATAGAACGGACCAGACCCAGAACCTGAAGACATTCTCAGCAAATTCTCTGGTAAGTGTGGCAAAAATCTCTTCCATCCATTGCTGGTGCAAGTGCAAAATGACCCAGTCTCTTTGGAAGGCAGTTTAAACAGTTTCTTAGGAAACTAAATATACTTGTGCCGTAGGATCCAGAAGTGCTCCTTGGGATGTATGCAAAAGAGTTGGAGATTTATGTTTGCATAGGGCCTGTGTGTGGATTCTGGCAGACACCTCTGTCCAACATTAGCAGGCTATAGCAGCACAAGCCTCGGGCCCCTCTCTAAACTGGCAGTATCTTATAATTGTGGCTGAAGCTCTACATGACTCAAACAGGCAGGTCAGATAACAGAGTGAAGCTAGTCTTGCTCTTTTGCTAATGACTGCTACTGAGACCTAAATCCTAGTCCCTTGAGTAGCAGGGCTTGGCTTCATTCACCTCCAGCAGAAGTCCACTGACTTCAACTAGATTCTTCCCCTCTGAATTAACTATTTGTTCTCCTCTGCAAAAGATATGCTAGTGCCCCTGCTTGGGGGTACTGTCATCAGCAGGTGCCCCGAGGCTGGCCCAACTTCACTCCTTGCCATGCTCATAATGAATAAACACTGGAAAGCCATAGGACCTTTGTCTTTGCTCCTGGAGAAGCTTCTGTTGGTCCAAGGCCCAGCTTCTCTGAAGTCTCTGTGCTCTCTCTCTCTCTCTCTTCTGTTCCAGAGACATCATACTGTCTCATAGGAGATTGAGACTCATGGCTGGAGTTTTTCATAATGTCTCATAGAGTGGATGTTCTGCACAGTCTTATTCATGATTGCCAGAAACTGAAAGCAACCAAAATGTCCTTATGGGTGAATGGTACACGGACGATGGGGTAGTGTTCTGTTACAGAGAAATGATTTTTTAAACCATGAGAAGACAGAGGAACTTTCCGTGTGATTTACTGAGTGGAGGAAGTGATGAGAAAAGGCCTGGCACTGTGGTATTCCACCCTGGGGAGTGAGGGCTGGCCAAGTCTCAGGAAGGTCCCTTGAAGCCTTTTATTCCATCTCTGTTCACAACAAAAATGAAGGGTGCTATTGAACAAGCAGCAGCTGTCTTGGAGGCCGAGCTGTATATCCCACATGGCAGCAGTGCCTGCAGTTTGGCTTCAAGGTATAAACCAGTGCTTACAAATGTCCCTGTGTGCCCCCGGCAGGAGCCCTTGATCACCTGCTACCAGCCCTGGTGCCCACTGCCCCGTGTCCAACCCACATGCTGATTAAATTTTAGCAGGTGGCACTAGGGCCTCGCCTGGTCTGGGCCTGATTAATCACTGTCTCCTCTAGCAGTGCTGCCCCCACCTTCCGGAGTGGTGGCTTTCAGAGTTCCTCTTTTGCAAGTGACCCTTTTGCAACATGGCCCAGTCAGAGGACCTGGGCTTGTGTCCTTTGCAATCCCATCTCCTCCTGGTAAAGAAACAACGTGTGCCCACTTCTGCCTGCAGCTCAGAGCACTTCCTGTAGCCCTGTCTTCCTTCCTAAGACCTCCCCGGTAGTGGAGATCCTGCAAAGTGGGGGACTGTGGGTGGGTGATGACAGAGTGATGACAAAGTGTGGGACTGTGGGTGATGACAGAGCCATCAGGGCAGCTGTGTTTGCTGCAGGTATGAGGGGGCTTTGACTCACCTGTCACCTCTAAGTTTCCCCAGTGCTGTCTGAGCAAAGCAAGAAGCTGCAAAATAAGCCGTTGGGTCCTGCAGTGGCTTTGCTCTGTTTTCCTGTCAGTCTCTCTGCCAGAGTCCCATCCTTTACCCTGGTAGCAAACATGCCACCTCACTGGTGTTTATTTATCTCTGAGAGCCTTGACCCTAAGGCTCTGATTAGAATTTGCTAAGACTGCCTCAGAGCAGTTTCTGTGGCTTGGACCTTAGACCCTCTTGCAAGGGCACCTCTGAACCTCAGTACATGCATCATGGATCTTGGAGCTTCTTCCTGGGACATGCAGGCTGCCTGGGCCCTTGGGGACAAATCTTCACCACTGGCTTTTATCTGGCAACCTTGCTATCATTTGTTTCAGGGAGACCATCTCACTTTGGGGTATCTGATCATTCCTGGGTCTGTCTCCCCACTTTTCATGTCTAATGTGAAAGATGTTTTAGCAGGAAACTCAACACATAGACCACAAAGTTAAATAGGAAAATCCCTCTATAAGTGAAGAGGAAAAGATTTCCTTCCCTTCCCTCCTTCCTTCCTTCCCTCCTTCCTTCTTTCCTTCCTCCTTCCTCCTTGCTTCTTTCTGCTTCCTTCAATTATTTATTGAGCAACCCCAGGAGACATGAGCTCAGACCAGGCAGAGTCAGGCATCAGGGGACAGCGGGATCTGAGCAAATGCAGGTGTCCCTGTGAAGGTCTCTTCTCCTTTTCTTTTCCCCTTTCCCCTGTTTTTTGCTGTTGTATTGGTCAAATAAGACACAGGACCAAGATGCTAAGATGGAAGGAAACAGAAGAGCTGCCTCTGTGTGTGACGGTCATCCTAGATGCCTTCATTTAAGTGGAGCTAATTTCAGGAGCAGCTGAAAAAGTGACACCCTGTCAGTGACACCATTCTACCACACTATCCGGAAAGCATCACTTGAAACAAGGAAAGCCTCGTCCCCACAGCCTGAGGACAAGGTGAATGAGAATTCATGTATTTTTCATCAGGAGCACTTTCCACTCTAAAATATTTACAGGCTGTCGTCTGAAGATGAGTCATAATAATTTTTCTTTTAAGTTTCAGTGTGTCTGGCATGTTCTGCAGATAATCACATTTTAGGAGGGCTGCGGATGGAGCAGAGAAGAATATAGTACAGCTTTGTGAGGTTGCTCAGAGGCCATGGATGTGACTGGAGCCCACGAGAATGCCCCTCGTGGTGTTGTCTGCACTGTAAATGCACAGAGTACCTAACACCTGACTCTCGTACGGCTTCAGGTGACACAAAAATGACTGTCAGAGAAAATCCATGTCTGCTAGAAAAGAAGCACCTGCCCCCCTGCTCCCAAGAGCATCTGTGCCACCTGTGTCACCATGACAGGTTGTAGCCACAGAGAGAACAGTGGGTTGGGCATAGGCTGCCTCTGAGTCAAAGTCCCCACCTCGGTGCTCCTTATAGAGTCCAGGCATTGGAAGGCACAGCAGCGACACGCCCTTGGTGAACTGTGGTGTGTCTGGCCCAGCCCGGTTTGGACGGGCTGTTTGCCATGGCCTTGGGATGACCTCTTTGATGTTATTTCCTAAGTGTACCTCTAGGACTCCTCATGGGAGGTATGAATGGCAACTCTCCTAAGTGGGAGTGGAGATTGAACTCAGGACCTTGCACTTGCCAGGCAGGCAGTGGCACCACTGAGCTACAACCTGGGACCCTTAAGATTTAAGGTCTTGAGTCAGAGGTTCCTCCACTGTCTTGCAGTAACTTAGAGCTGGATGGAAAACTTGTCATTTTGGGAAAACTTAAACCTTGGGATTTCTGGGGCTTTTTCTCCTTTCCTCAAAGGGAACCCCTGCCTCAGGAAGGCCGGCTGGGGGTGCTCATCGGCAGGCAGACATAGCACACATTCAAATGCTGTAGTTTAAGCAGAGCCTGGCTGTGCTGCAAAGTATTTAACGACCAGCCCTGGGGCTGAGTGTAGCCCTTCTTGTCTGTGCTGTTGGCTAAGTTCTGTGTCTAGTCCATGGTGCAGAGTGGTGTCACCAGGAGGCACTTCTGGCACGGCTTTGTCCCAGCCCAGGGTTGTCCCTCTCCCCTAGGGCTACAGTGTGATATTTCTGCCTGTTACTCCTTAGAGGTAACTTGTCAAAGTTATGGGGGAAGGCCCTAGAGGAGAGGGAAAAAGCTAGTGCCATCAGCCAATCAGCCATCTTGGTTGTAAAAGAGAAAGCCAGGTGATGTCCATTTGGCCCTGCATCGTGGCCAGGCGGCCCCACATTTCTAGAGCCTGCTGTCCATCCTAAGATGGATAGCTGGTGGTATTTGCTTTCAAGGGCCACATAATCCAGGGCCATAAATCCAGTGGCATAAACACCGGAAATGAACTGCCTTGAGGTTCTTGGGTCGAGGACCAGTGTGCCAACAGGGCTGGCTTCTCTGCTCTATGCCACCTCAGCTTTGGTGACCTCTTTCACATTGCTTGGCTGGTACATGTTTCACGTGACCTCTGCCTCTATCTCCCCATGGCCTCCACCATCTGTACCTTCTGTGGCCCATTTCATTTTTTTCTTTAAAAATAACCATACTGCTTGGATACTGAGCCTGGATAAGGCTCCTGATCACACTGGATTACATCTCATTAGTGGCCTCACTTAGCTAATTACACCTGCAACAACCCTTTTTCCAAATGAGTTAAGAGTGAGGTACAAATGCAAAGACTTCCATGGTGAGTATCTGGGGACCCAATTCAGCTCCATAACTGAAGGGAAACAAAGTCTAATGTTTCCATTCAGGCTTTTGAGAGAATTCTCCCACGTGGAAGATGCTTTTCCATGCAGGCAGAAAGTCCTTTCAAAAGAATCTCATCTGTTAGCTTAGGAGCCTGGTTTGGGGAGGATGAGTCCTCTGATTTGGGATCAATTTCCTGGAAAGCACGGGGTGGGGGTGGGGTTGCAGGAGTGACAAGCTAGATGTTCCCGGCTGTGCCCTGGTGGGGGCGTCACTGAGACAAGGCTCAGGAGGACAGCATCGGGCTGACAGTAGACAAAGAGCCTTGGGGAGTGATACAGGTGGGAGGGCAGGCCCTCCAGGTTGCACCTGGCAGGGATCCCAGCCTCCAGGCTGCCTGATGACTTGCTCAGGTAGTCCCATCCCCCACCCTCACAGGAGACCACTCTCCTGGGGCTCCCTGGTCCCATTCTCATAATATAGACAATAGGGAGGAAACAGGCCCTCCACATGCAGAGGAACATGGGGTTGAAACAGCCCCATCCCAGGCTCTGGGTATCTCAGGTTACAAGATATGAATCCCAGAGGTCTGTTAGAGCAACACCTGGCAAACCTTAGTGGCATCTTGCTAGAAGGCAGGGGTAGGGCACACTTTAGATTCAGGGCATTGAAACAGATTGTGAAGACACACGGTTTGGGAACTGAAGATCAGTCAGGAATCTCGAAATGCCTCAGGCCCAGGCCTGGAGCCGAGATGAGCCACCCCGCGGCTCTGTGCCAATTCCCAACCTGCACAATCCGCAGTCATGTTTCCTGCTGGGAAGTTTGGGTGGTTGGCTCGGTGTCAGTAGAGACAGAAACAACTACTCTTCAGGCACTGATGGTGGAGGGGGGATGGTCCCAGGCGTAGCCTGGTCCCTGAGCTGCGCTCTTGTCTATCTGGCCCGCCTGTGTCCCTTATCCTCAGCTCTGTATTCTCCTGGGCTCAACTCAGGAGCTCACAGCTCAGCTGTCCTGCCACTGGGACATTGAAAAGTCTCAGTCCTGACTGTGCCAGGTCCCTAGGCCCTGAGGGCCGAGATTGCTTCCTCCCGGCCTGCCTGGCCTCCCCTCGTCTCTGCACGGGCTCAGGTCCTGCCACCTCTTGGCTTTGTCCTTCACAGCCCTCTGCCCAGCCCTGCCTCTTTATCCATAGCATGGTGACCATAGGTTCCCCAGACCTGTATGGGCTGGGGCCGGTGGTGGTGGTGGTGGCAGCGGGTGCATCTTTACCTTGTTCACGCCGTCGGCCATGGCCTGCAGGGTGAGCTCTCGGGGCCCGTCCACTGTCTTGCCATTGTCCGTGGGCCCCCAGCTGGCACTGTAGATGTCGATGAGTTGGGGCATGTGGCTGATGGAGGAGGCTTCAATGACATCGGTCATGAAGGGCTGGTCCAGCATCCGGATACCTGTGGACAGGTGTGACAGGGTATGGGGCTTTGGTGTCCAGTTCTCAGGAGAAACAGGCATGGGAAAAAGAGCCTGGGTCCTGGGTGTAGCTCGAGAGTGGGGAACCTCAGGTGCCCTAGAGGGCACAGCGGAGTCCAAGGCTACACAGGGTGGGTGTGGTGGTACAGACTTGTGAGCCCACTTCTTGGGGAGCTGAGGCAGGAAGATTGCAAAGAAGGTCAGCCTGAGCTATTTAGTAAGACCCTGTGTCAAAGTAGAATAAAAAGGGTTGGGATGTGGTTTAGCACTTTCTAGAGTGGCGGTCCCCCCGTGCCTCCACTCTTGCCTGTCCTTGTCAGTCTCCTTGAGGGAACCATTACTCCCTTGGCCAGGCTCCTGATAGAGAGGGCAACCCTCGGTAGTGGTCTCTGGCCAAGCAGAAGCTCCACTTGCAGCGGCACCCACGGGATCTCTGTGGCTTGAGAGTGTCCCTTAAAGGTTCGGGTGCTGGGTGCTTCATTGTCACTGTGAGAGGTTGAGCCCAAAGAAATGTGAATGGGGCACAAGAAATACTGCCTTGGGGGCATTGATGCCATTCTTGGGGGGGCCGGTGGCTTATTAGAAAAAGAGCAAGGCTGGCCTTTCCCTGCTTCTGGCTTCTGGCCTCCCTGTGTCGTTGTCCTCATGTGGACCTGCCATCTGCCATAAGGCAGAGTGCTGGGGCCATCCAACCTTGGCCTTTCATCTTTCAAAACCATGAGCTACATAAACCTCTTTATACATTACACAGTTTCAGGTGTTTTATTATAGTTGCAAGATAGGGACTTTAATGCAGGGACTATGAAATGAAGGGGCTTGACCATTTTCTTAGTCAGTTTCTTTGTCATTGGATACAATCCCCAACAGCTACACCTTAAAGGAAGAGAGTTTATTTTGGCTTGTGGTTTGTGGAGGTTTAGTCCGTGGTTGCTGGCTCCAAAGCAGGGCGGCATGGCGGCATGGCGGCATGGCCAGGGGCCTGGTGGAGGAGAGCTGCTCAGGTCAGGTGGTCAGGAAGTAGAGTCATGGGAGAGGTAGAAAGGGAGACAAACCCTTCTAGGCTATGCCACGGTGACAGGTGGCTGTGGCCAGACCCCATCTCCTACTGTAAGACAGCCATGGGGCCCAGTGATCACATCACCTCCCACAGGTCCCACCTAGGATCACAGGAGGCCTGTGGGGGATGTCTAGATAGAAACCACAGCAGTGATGTACAGCTGAAATGCAAGCACCGATGCTCCTTCCTTGTTCCCTGGGATCAAAGGACACAGTCATGTCCGATGTTCCCACTCGGGCACCATTGAAGCACAAAAGTTGGAGTAAGGACCGTTCAGGTTCTCCAGGGATGAGGGCATTGATAGGAAATCTCTTTCTTCCTTAGAGGCCGCTGTGCTCAGACCTTGGGAACCTAGGTGTGTTCCCTGCCCGGCCCAGTGACTGCCAGGCCAGCTCTGTGCTTGGACGGCGCTGCCCTTCACAGGCCTTGACCCCCCATAGTGGCACCTCTGACTGTTCACACACGAGCTGGAAGCAAAGCCTTAGTGTACTGGCACGAACCTGTTTTGCTGTTTCTGCGTCCCCGGAGACATGCATGATGCTTATCTTAAGCTTGACAGATGTTCGGCTAGTCCTTACATGGAGTTATTACTTAATTGGGTTCAATTTCTCAACAGCAGAAAGGGCAGATCCAGACTGTCCGCTCTCTACCATGAACCACAACTCTGGTCACTGGTTTTGCTCTCAAACATCCAATGATGAGTTCACATTTTTGTCTTAGAGGAAGCTTATTTTGAACAACCCTGGTGTTTGGTTTGAACTTTGGGAAACTACATTTTATGTTTCATTTTATAAGGAGATGGGAATTTTAAAACTACCATTTGCTTTGAGTACATCCCTATTTTATTTATTTAAAGATATATCCAACAGCCAAGTGTAGTGGGTCAGGTCTATAAGTCCAGCATTTGCAGGCTGGGGCAAAAGGATTGCTGTGAATTCAAGGCCAACCCGAAGTGAGTCTTTGTCTCAAAGGAAAAAAAAAATCCAATCAAGGGGTCCCTAGGATGTGCAGGACAAAGCAGTTTCAGTGAAATTACTCCTGCTCTGTGGTGAGAAACAGCCCCAGCACCTGCAAGGAGAAGCTTGGTGGGTGCTCTTGAACTTGTCTAGTGCTCAGACGGGCAGGGCCAGCTCATTTGGCCAAGTTCAGCCCTGGCCCAGGTAAGTCTTGACTCTCCGACCAGACAGCCAGAGGCCACCTGGGATTTTGCCAGAGCCGGTGGTGCATCCTGGGGCCCGGCTCCCTCTTCACCTCTGCAGCTCTGTCCTCGCTTCTCTTTCCTTCTCCCACCAGCAGGGACTCCTCACATACGAGAACACAGGTCAGTCTGTTGACCTTGTTAGCAGGAAGGCTGGGAGGCCACAGTGTGGGACATTTCTTAATCGCGCTAGACTCCTCTTCTAGCATCCCTCCTGGCGTGGGAGACTTGATGGGGGAAGATAGGGCCAGGCTGCACCTTGGGTCCTGACTCCAGTCCCAGCAGGGCTGTGTACGAGGTTAAGGACGCCTCTGTGTCCCGCTCCCCTCCTTTGCTTCCTTCTTGCCTTTTTTCTTTTTTTTGGCTTGGTTTTTTGAGAAAAGGTTTTAGTATGTAGCCCAGGCTGGCCTTGACCTCAAGGTGATCCTCATGTCTCAGCCTCCCGAGTGTTGAGATGACAGGCGCGTACCACCACATCCGGCTCGCTCCTGTTTCATCAGAGGCTTTACCTGCCAGGCTGCTGGGCTGGCACTGCGGTGGGTGCTGATGCCCTGGGGGCTGCTGTCATGGGTGGTTGGAGCAGATTGTGTCACCCTGGCTGTCATGAAGAGTACTGTTGCCTGACCCTGGCACCTGCCCTCCAACTGCAGAGCTGATTACTGCTGCCTTGGGCTCAGGAGTGCCTGTCCCGGAGGCTCAGGAACAAGTTCTGGTCAGCCAGGTTTTAGGGTTTACAAGTTCATTAATTACTCTGCTTGTGGTGACTGTTATGGGCTGATGTAGAAACTCAGAGAAAAGACGTGTAAATTCATTCAAGCGCTGGGAGATTCACTGGCCAGTCGTAATAATGATATCGCGCCACCTGAGAATACATGTATATACACAGGAAGTGCAGCCAGAGCGAAGGTAGCTTCAGAGGTCACAGACTCGCCCCTGGAAACACCTATTTACAGTTCACAGTAACTTCCACGTTGCTGCTGGGGTGGGGGTGGGAACGAGCAATGATCTATATTGGCCACCAGGTGGCGCACGAGCCCTCCCCAGCTCAGAAAGCTGCCGAAAGGAAGATTTTTTTTTCCCTAGAGTTGGGCTCATTTACAGTAAATAATTAAAACCCATCTAACTCCTGAGTTAGTAAAATATCCCCTTAAAGCTGGAAGGTCAAGGGACCTGGAACTCTTGTTTTGTTTGTCATGTTTGAGTAACCCTCCAGAGCTACAAGTAGAATTTATTTTGACCCTGGGTGATGTGGCAAGGAACTAGAGGGACGTGGGCTTCCCCAGGGTGGACCAGAACATCAGCCTCCTCTCTGCTGGAGAATTTTCCCTTTGACGGGCAGCGCAGATGTGTTCGGAGTGCAAATAATGAGAGAGAAGAGCAAGGGCGACAAGAAGCCAAGGAGAAAAGGGGCCCTTCCCCGGTGCTCCCAGAAAGCCAGGGGCTGCCCCCCACTTTACGGGGGTTCTGAAAAGCCAGATACTTCGGCAGAGCCTTAATGTTATTTTGAAGAAATTCATAAGGATGAAAAATGCAGGTTTGAATTTTCCCACAGTCTCTGGTCCGGCCCTGGGCATTGAGAAGCCGCTGCCTGGCCCCAGAGGCCCCTCGGGGGTGAGCTCGGTCGGAGCATGCTGTACTGCCCGCTGACCACGGGGCGTCGTTCCTGAGCGCAGCATCTGCAGTCCTAGTGCGCACTTTGGATGCCCACAAAGTGTCAAGAGCTGAGGCCCCAGGTCAAAGGCTCCCGTGTTTACATTTCGGAGACCCCAGGTGGACTCTCCTGTGACCTTCTGCGCCCGGCTCAGGTCAGCCGCTCACAGTGGTACGGAGAGCGGCTCACACTGGCCGGTACCAGGTCTGCGGATTCTGTAGGCCCTGGAGATGCAAGTGTCAGCACAAAGTAGGTTTATGTTTCCCTTAAATTGACGGGAAAAAATCAAGACAGTTGTTAAAAAAAAGAAAGAAAGAAAGAAAGAAAGAAAGAAAGAAAGAAAGAAAGAAAGAAAGAAAGAGAAACAAGGTTGGATGACTCAGTCCAATAAATGAGGAACCAATTCGATGCAAAACTTGGAGGGGCCTAGGATTTAGCTCAGTAGTTCCTGCGCCTGTGTTGCAAGCTCAAGGACCTGGGTTCGATCCCTGGTAACCACATACAATACTGGGCATGGAGACTCACACCCAGCAGCAATCAGCATGACACACCATAGTGCCGGGCATGGTGGCTCACGCCTGTAATCCCAGCACTCGGGAGGCAGAGGCAGGAGGATTGCTGTGATGTGAGTTTGAGGCTGAGCTCAGGGCCAGCCTGAACTACAAAGCAAGACCCTGTCTCAAAAAAACAAAAACAAAAACAAAGCAAAACAAAAAACAAAACTTGGAACAAGCCAGGCAGCAGTTCATTCTTGGGCATCTCGAAGAAAGTTTACAAATTTATGAATCCCTCTCTCCCCTCAGGGTTATACACTCTCATTTCTAAAGCTCCTATTAAAAGGAAATTGTGGCTATCAGACCCAGTGAAACTTTGGAAGAGGTTCTCAGTGGACTAGGTCTCCTTGAAGATGTGGTCCACTGCCTAAGACTTTCCACATAACTGAGTATTGTGACAAAGTGTTTATACACATTATATTTGGAAGTTTCTACTGGAGTTGTATTAAAATGCCATTGATGTTGACATCGAAGAGGAGTGACTGTGTAAATGCATTTTATACGAAATTCACATGCTGTATAGTTTTCCCTATTTGCTATTGGGTGAATGGGTAGAAACTGTAGGACAGGGAGGGTTTGGGGGCCTGGTTAGTTAGATTTTGTTCTTGTCTTTTACAACCTGGTAACATGGGTACTGTATTTGTGAAAGTCCACTGGGTTATGTGCTCATGGTCTGTGTGCTACCGTATTTATCTTATGCTTAAAATAAAAAGTTAAATTCATTGACACAACTATGCAAGTTACAACTAAAAGCATCTTTTCTGCTCTTGTGGTGGCGGGCAGGGCCAGCTTACCTGCGACCTTGGAGTTGTACGCCACCCCAACCCCGCAGATGTTGTTGTTGGCTGCGGCTGAAACTTCTCCTGCACATCTCGTTCCGTGGCTGTGGGAAATAAAGACAAGTTAAATCTAGCCTTGGAAGCATTTGGAGGAGCGTTCAGAGTTCTGCCAGCGGGGAGCAATCTGTTCTCTGTAATGGTTTGGCTGGGGACGCACCGGCCCGGGGTCACGTCTTCTGTCAGCACATTCTAACACCTGGATCCTCCCTGCTGGTTGTTTCTGTCATGAAGAGGTTTCTAAGAACATTTTAAACCTGAACATTTGATCCTTACTTTAATATTGGAAGTATCTTCCTGCAGAAACCCACACAGCTTTCCATAAAAATGAAACACGATATAAAGCAGGTGTGTGTGAGCTGGGTGGGCCTGCTATTTCTGAGGAATTATGGGCTGGTGCTTATTTCTGAGGGCGACTGAGCTCACAGGGGTGCAGTGTTGTCTGCAATGAGGCGGTGGCTTTTCCCTTGATGGGTCTGAGGGCCTGCTTAATGCTATAGGTCACAGGTCTCACCCAGGAGGGGTAAGGCACAGGCTGGGAACACTGCCCATAGTTTCAACATATCCACAGAACCTCCGAGGCTGACCGCAGTGAGGATTTTAGGCCTTAGGCAGCTTGCTTCACCTTGAGTTCCAAAGAGGGCCTTTCCAGAGCTAATGTGCTAGAGTTGGGACCTGGAATGTCCCCAAGGGCCATGTGCTCAAGGCTCGATCCCAGCTTGATGCCATGGGAAGCTGGTGGAACCTTTAAAAACTGGGGTCTGGTAGGAGGTCTTTAGTCATCGAGTGAGAAGCAGCCTCAAAAGGGATTGTGCAGCCTCACCCTTCTCTCCGTGGGCTTCCCAGCTGCCCCAAGGAAAGCAGCTTTCTATACCACACATTCCCCACCAGATGCTTTGCCTCACCACAGACCCAAAAGGAGCCCAGCCACCAACCATGGACTGAGCTCCCTGATACTAGAGCCAAAACAAACCTTTCCTCTTTATAACTTGATCATCTTAGATATTTTGTTATAATAATAAGGAGTTAGATACATCGCATTCTAGAATGTTCTCTGCAACAGACACTGTAATTTCATGAGTTTTCTTTTTCTGCTCATTGTCTCCTTTTTTATGCCAAGGGTTCCAGACACTTCCTGTTCTCCTGCATGTATGTGCACTCTCCCTGAGTTGCTGGCTTGGTGACTTGAAGGAGCAGATGCCCCTTGAGAGGGCTGACAGCATCCGGTTCCATCTCTAGAGCCTTGCAGAGAAATGGGCTCCCCCGGGAATCTGGGCCAGCCTGAAATGTTGTCAGCCAGCCTGTAAAGGTACAAGGCTATGTGGAGAAAGGGAGACAGCACCTTGCATCCTCCCCCACCTCAGATGAGGCACCTGACAGGTGAGAGTGGCCACCTCCACCCTCTAGACCCCAGCAGCCCATCTTGCGACAGAAGCTAAGGAGACAGCAGCTAAGGAGCTCCTCACTGAGCTCTCAAACAAGTGCTCATTCTTAAGCGGCTTCTCTCTGGGTAGTCTGTGAATCAACAACAAGCTCTGTACAACCCAGAGGTTGTGTCTTCAGCCCAGACAGCCCTGGGGGTCTGGTGGACTCAGATCCATGACCTAAGTCATCAGGAACCTCCACCTCCAGGTCTGAGGGTCCCGGGCCGAGGAGGGGTGAGCAAGCAGGCTGGGGGGTGACCCTGCTGTGAGGGCTGCCAGAGCCGGGCTGTGCCTTTCACCTGCCCAGCTGTGGCCAGAATGAGGAGATGTCCGTTAGGCCACGGATCAGTGGCTGAGCTTAGGAAATGGGAACTTTGCGGCTTTGGCTGGAGTACTGTTGGGGAGGGTGGGGCTGCTGGTCCAGCCCTTCAGGCATCGTGGCCCAGGCTGGGGAAACTCCAGGCTCTCACTATGCTCACGTTCACAGAGGAGATGCACACACTTGTGAGGTTATGCCATGTGCTTATAGAATTCCTGTAAGTATCCAGTCATAATATAAACTAGTATATTATAACACATTTAGCCATCAACAATATTATAAACTTAGGAATTCATATTTACACTTAATGTTCTAGTAATTAATTAATATATTATAATATGAGTTATATAATGCAGAATATAAATTATAATACATTTAAAATTTAAGTAATAGACTGAATGTTTACAGCATAACACACAAATATGATATTTCTAGTGTATCAAATATTTACACTTATACATTTTTATAATACAATTCGTAGTAGGAATCAAAATGATATAAGTGATCTAAGTGGTAATAAGTACTGTATCTTGTACATAGATTGGATCTTCCTCCTCCTGAGGGCACTGATGCCTTGGCTCTGAGTCCTCCTAGAACTTGATTTTTTTTTTTGGGACCGAGGATTGAACTCAGGCCCTTGTGCTTCCAAGGTGCAATACCACTTGAGCCATATCCTTGACCCCAGGGCTCTGTTATTTATCAAGTACAGAAGGGAGGGAAAGGGGCTGAGAAAAGAACTGAGATATATTGTGTCTATGTACCTGCTCTCCACAAGGAATGTGATCATCATGTAACACAAACATATACTCATAAAAATACTTGTAAAAATAAAAATAGAAACAAAACAAAACACATAACCAGGGCTGCAAACTTAGTTCCCCTCAGTGTTGTGCCTTGCTCTCCCACTTGGGCATGGTCCTCCCATCCTGCGCCTCCTCTCTGGTCTCCTGGCCGGGATCCTCCCCTGACAAGCTCTCCTCTCAGGGTGGGTGTTGTGGACCGAGGCTTCTCCAGGAATGCTTCCCCATCTAGGAATCAGTGAGTAGCATAGCCACATAATGGGCCACATCTGGGAGGCTGTGGTGACTGAGGACAGAGCCCAGCTCTCACTTCCAGGCACAGGGTGAGGACGGGGCAGAAATAGGCGCTGATGGCCCATCCTGGAGCACTCCCTAAGGGGCCCAAATATTTTCCTGCAGACTGAGGCCACTTCTGGGGCCACTGGGATGCTGAAAGTCCCCACCAGCAGGTCTGCAGCCCTAATTCTGCCCTTTGACAGGGAGAGGCAGGTCCTGGGCTCTCCAGACAGGGCTGGGGAGGACACTCACCACTGCTGACTGGGGACACGAATTATGATAAAAACAAGGCTCTTGTGGCTGCGCATGAGCCTGTGTCACTCATGACTGGGTTTCCTTGATTTCTTTTCCTGTGTCCCCAGTGCCTTCTCAATTGTCTCAGGTTCCTCTGAATACTGGGAATGTACTTGTCCACATATACTTTCCCTTGGCTGCTTTTTTTCCCTAAGTAGCTCCTCTTGCCTCTTGCACTAACCCCAGCTGTGGCAGGTGAGGGAAATGCTGGACACAAGTGACCAGGGCCTTGGATGTGTTGTATTGCTAAAGTGACCATAATCTACCACTGCCCTGAGTCCAGTCCTTCAGCATTGTGATTTTCCTGCATGTCCCATGAGGAGGGGATGTGTGTTTTCCTTGACCTTGACCTTGAATCTGGATGAGCCTATGACTCGCTTTGGCCAAAAGAATGTGGTCCAGGGGGCTGGGGATATAGCTCAGTGGTTCCGGCGCCTGTCTTGCAAGTGCAAGGACCCGAGTTCGATCCACGATAACCACATACAATACTGGGCATGGAGACTCACACCCAGTAGCAACCAGCACCACATACCACAGTGCCGGGCGTGGTGGCTCACGCCTGTAATCCCAGCACTCGGGAGGCAGAGGCAGGAGGATTGCTGTGATGTGAGTTGGAGGCTGAGCTCAGGACCAGCCTGAACTACAAAGCGAGACCCTGTCTCAAAAAAAAGAAAAAAAGGAATGTGGTCCAGATGATAAGTGAAAGCCTCCTCCTCTTCTTTCTTCTTCCCTTCTTTGCTTTTCTGTATCAATTTTAGCATCATTTTTGGTAGTTCCACTGAAAAATGCTATAGAAATTTTAATTGAAGTTGCACTGAATTAGCAGATTAACTCGCCGTCTTTATATTGCCCCTCCTTCTTTATGGATTCAGTATTGTCACCCTGTAATTCAGGAATGCTTTTATCTCTTTACTAAGTTTTATAATTTTCTCACATCTCTTCTTAGAGTTGTACTTGTTTGATCAGCTGCAAGATGTAGCATAGTGGTGAATAAAAGAAATAATTGGCAGCATTCTGACTTGTCCCAGACTTAAAGAGAATGCTACTGAAGTTTTGCCAGTAAGAATAATGTTTGCTGTAGGACTTTGATAAACAGACTCCATTATTTTCTTTCTTTTTTTTTTTTTAATTATCTTTATTGGTACATTAAATATACACATCATGATTGCACTCCATAATGGGGATTTGTACCAGTATAAGACACAACTTAATTCTCATTTTTTTCCCATAGCCCCCCCCAAAGACTCCATTATTTTCAATAATGATTTCTCCAAATGCATCCACATTTGAGATTTTATCCCCTTTATGGAGATTTTATTTCAGAGGCTATATTTTTCACTTGCAATTGGTTCTTTTTAAATTTTTTCCTGCTTGTTTCCCATTATTTATTTTTCTTTTTAAGTGGTTATACATCTTTGCATTTATCACTCTGAGAAAACAAGATATAGCACAAGTGAAACTTTTTTTTGCAAAATTGTGCCATGAAGTACATTTCACCCAGTATAATCTCGAGTCCCGGTTTTAAACTTTGTTGGTGTATTTTTTTAGAATTCTGGAATTTTTAATTACAGCCTAGTTTGGAGATGGAGTTCCCCCTCCCCCTTCTTTCTTCTCTTTCTTTGGATTCTTTTTCTGGATATTGTCCTGTGGTTGCATTAGCTGACTCTTTTTTTTTTAAGGTTTTTTGAGACAGGGTCTCGCTTTGTGGTTCAGGCTGGCCCTGAGCTCAGCCTCAAACTCACATCACAGCAATCCTCCTGCCTTTGCCTCCCAAGTGCTGGGATTACAGGCGTGAGCCACCATGCCCGGCACTGTGGTATGTGGTATTGGTTGCCGCTGGGGTGAGTCTCCACGCCCAGTATTGTTATGTGGTTACCGGGGATTGAACCCGGGTCCTTGCGCTTGCAAGACAGGCGCCGGAACCACTGAGCTATATCCCCGGCCCGCATTAGCTGACTCTTTATCCCAGGTCCTAAGATGAAGTTTCAGGCCTCTGGATTCACAGAGATGTGGGGAGAGGCCAGCTTCACTCAGCACGGGAGAGTCTGCAACGTGGCCAGTCACTGCAGACTGTGGACAGCCAAGGTCTTCCACGGCCTGCTAGAGTCCTTTCTGCCATGCCGTTAGAGACAGAAGTTTCAGCTTGAGATCTGTCAGAGCCAAATGTGAGGTTCCCTAGCTAGCCTGGCATGAATTTTGTTTGCTGGCTGATGCCCAGTGAGCTCTCTAAGGTAAGAAGCCCGCTAGTGAG
>PVIR01005255.1:0-11849 GCA_004026965.1 Petromus typicus
AGGCTTTTTGAGACAGGGTCTCGCTTTTGTGGTTCAGGCTGGCCCTGAGCTCAGCCTCCAACTCACATCACAATCCTCCTGCCTCTGCCTCCCGAGTGCTGGGATTACAGGCGTGAGCCACCACGCCCGGCACTGTGGTATGTGGTACTGGTTGCTGCTGGGCGTGGGGTCTCCACACCCAGTATTGTTATGTGGTTACGGCCCTTGCGCTTGCAAGACAGGCGCCGGAACCACTGAGCTAACTCCCCGGCCCTTTCTCCATTCTTTTATTCCCCTAGTTAAGCATCCCTGATTTTTGCAGTCATTTCTAAGTAATGTCAGTTAATAACATTAACATACCTTCAAGTGTCTGTCAAAAGTTCACTTCTGATTTCTCCTTCATTGTTTATTCTCTCTGTAGTTTTGTTTTATATGCTTTTCACCTTCAATTTCTTTTAATTTTCAAAGTTTCTGCTTGTATCTTGATACATTGTGGTCTAAACAGCCCATCTGGCTTGATTTCAGAAACTGGTTTTGGAGGGTCCACATTTAATTTCTTAGTAATTATTAGGGGTGGGAGTGGGAGGTAGGGTCTGGCCATGTTGCCTAGGCTGGCCTCAAGCTTACAAAGATCCTCCCAAGTGCTGAGATCACAGGTGTGTGCCGCCATGCCCAGCTTCTTACTGATACTAGCAGTTTAGAGGCCTCTGACTATGCCCTCTGTCTACAGGCATCGAGTTGATCGCTGCTTTCTATGGCTGCCTATATGCTGGATGTATACCCGTGACCGTCAGACCTCCTCATGCTCAGAACCTTACTGCCACGTTGCCTACTGTCCGCATGATTGTTGATGTGAGTACCAGCGGTACCTTCCTTTTTCCTCATCTCATGAAGCCCAGATTCAAACAACTAAGTATCCTTAATAATTTTCCAGTTTTGTTGAGTCAAGACATCAAGTTTTATGCTCGTGTTGACAGCACATACACTTAACATAGAAGGCAAATTTTGCTGGGTGTGGTGGTGCACACCTATTGTCCCAGAACTCAGGAGGCTGAGGCAGGAGAAATACTGTTAAGTTCGAGGCTAGTGGAGGGTACAGAGTGAGTTTAAGATCAGCCTGAACTACATAGTGAGACCTTGTCTGAAAAAGAAAGAGAGGGCCAGGAATTTAGCTCAAGTGTTGCCGTGCCTACCCTGGAAGCACAAGGTCCTGAGTCCAGTCCCCCATACCTCAAAACAAAGAGTAGTGAAATGGTTGGAAATGAGTTTAGTGCAAAGGCCCTGGCTTCAGTCCCCAGGACTGGCCAATAAAAAGTCAAATTTTTCTCATAAATGCAATTTCTTGTTCTTTAACCTAGCCAGAGTAATCCTCTTTATTCAGTAAAGAAAGTAGTTATTGATAAGATATAGAATTGGGGATATTATTTGTGAACATTAAGGATATAAAGCCATCATTAATAATTTTCCCTGAAAACTTGTCCTCCCCTTCATAAAACATGTTCTCTGTCTGTTATTGTTTCCTGTTCAGTAAGCAGTGAAATTTCACATACCAAACTCTGTATTCTCCCAAGTGTCAGCTCACTTTTTTTAGTTTTTTAAATTCAATTGGTGTAGCATTAAAAGATGTCCGGTTCTGGGTTTGGAAGCACACACTTGTAATCCTGACACCTGGGAGGCTGAGACAGGAAGAACATAAATTTGAGCCCTACCCTGGGCACTCAGTGATACTGATGACCTTGGAAGGGTGTGCTGTAGCTCAGTGTGAAGGCCCTGGGTTTAATTCCCAGTACTGCAAAACAGGAAACGGTATCCAGGGCTCAGGGGATGTAGAGCAGTAGAGCGCTCGCTCATCTAGCATGTGCAAGGCCCTCCGTTTGAACGCAGCACTGCAAGAAAAAAGAAAAGACATCCAAGTCTTATTCAGCAGTATGTGGTAAAGTTTTTACCAGATTTAAGAGTTAAAATTAAATACATCTGCACTGAATCATATCCTCATGTGCATTAAAGCACAAGGTAGTGTTGGCCAAAGGACTGAAAAGTTACAGAATTCTAACTTATTTAACATTTGTTTCTCCGAAAATTATGTTCTGTTAGTAGGATAAAAGCCAAGTTCATCATGATTCATTTTATTACACAGTTCAACTGAGCAAAATGCCCTTGTTATGACCTAGAGAGTGGGCTAGCAAAGCAGGAAGAGGAGTTTCCTTCTGTTGACTTGCATTTCCACACACCTGGCCAGGCTCAGTGTCCGAGGCTTGCGTCAGACCCGCGTGCTGTGAGCACTGCCGCACTCTGGCTGCTGGTCCCCTGCTCTGGACTGGGGCACGCGTGGCTCCCGACATGCTCATCACGCCCAGCTCACTCATTTTCATTCCCTTAGTATACAGAAGTCCTTGCTGTATTCTGGGCTTCATGCAGTCTGGGATTGTAGGATCTGTACTGAGAATATAACTACAGTATTTGAGAATCACTATTGTAAGCTATAACTTGTTTCTTGCAAAAAAGTCCATCGTTTGAGAGAATCAATCCTTACTTGTTTACCGTAGTAGGATGCCAAGGCAAACACCAACCCTGATCTTTGAAAAGTTAATAGTCCAGCCCCGGATGGTATGCAAGATGCTTTTAGCAGCAACCAGCGCTGCTCATTGCCCTGTCTCATTTCTAGGTCAGCAAAGCAGCCTGTATTCTCACCACTCAGACTCTGATGAGGTTACTGAGGTCCCGGGAGGCGGCTGCAGCTGTGGATGTGAAAACCTGGCCAGCCATCCTGGACACAGGTGAGAGGAGAGGCCGTTCCCAGCGCTCTGGAGAAGCAAGAACATTGGCCACCTGGGCTCTCCCGCAGTCTCATGCCAGACACATGTGTACGGCGTGCATGTTGAAACACATTCCATCTGCTGAGGCAGAGAGAAATCTTGCAAGCAGCAGAGTTCAGTCTTGTTTTCTAATCTAGTCTGCCAGTCTCTGTGTGTTAATTAGAGAATTAAGACCATTTACATTCAGAGTTATTGTAGAAAGTTATGTATTCCTGTCACTTGTCTTTCTGATGTGTGATTCCTAATTCTTACTAGCTTATCTATTCATCCTCTTCTGTGTATAGAATTCATTTAAGTGTTTTCTACAGTGCTAACTTGAACATCCTTATTATTAGAAAGGCTTTATTTCTCCATTTTTAAAGGAAGACAAAAGCTCATACTCATTCAGCTTGTGGGACCAAAAGACTGGACAGTAACCAGGTCCAAAGTACTAGCCTGTGGTTACGCCAAGAGTTCTTTAAACAAAGTATTTGACCAGGTGTGATCGTGCACAGCTATTATCCCAGAGCTCTGGGAGGCTGAGACAGGAAAATCTAAATTTCTGCCTATTGTGGACATTTTTGCAATTTAGTGAGTCCTTGCCTCAGAAATAAATAAGCTGGGCTGAGGATGTAGTTCAGCAGCACCACGCCTGTCTGGGAAGTGCAAGGTCTTGAGTTTGATTTTTGATACTAGAAAAAATAACAATACGCTGAATATTGGTTGCAGATGCCTGCGATCCCAGCACTTGGGATGCTGAAGCGGAAGGATCTCTGTGAGGTCAGGGCCAGCCTGGGATACAAAGGAAGTAAAATAAAGTATTGGTGTCATGCAAAGGCAGTTAGGATGTTATGCCAGCTGTGACTGTGTGTACAGGCAGGGCCATAGGACATACTGAGATACTCTGACTCGACTTCTAGAGCTGACATAATTGAAACAACATTGGAGTAGAAGTCAGAAGACCTGAGTGTGAGCTTCACCAACACTTGCTGCTTGTGTAACCTTGCCTGGGATGACCGTTCCCTAAATACTGCCTCCCTAACTGACTGACATGGTTACTGAAAAGGCCTGTCATATGATGGGAAAATAATTTTAAAACTAACATGTATGAATTTTAGGTGCTATTCACTGAAAAGGGGTAGCCAGCCACTGTGCATGCCAATAAGCCCAGCACCTGGAAGGCTGAGGGAAGAGGATCATAAGTACAAGTCCACTGTGGTCAACTGAGTGACTTGACAAGATCCTGTCTCCAAATTAAACAGGCCCTGGTTCCATTCCCAGTAAAACGTGCACATGTGTGTACGCGCGCGCGCACACACACACACACACACACACACACACACACACACACACACACACACACACACACACACACACACACACACATATGCATGCACATATGCACATGAGAAGTAACTCCAGAGTCACATAGCTCATAAAACAGACCTGGGATTTGGAGACCAGCAGCCTGCTTATTACTACACTATATTCCCCTTACTAACCTTCTGCTGAATGAATTCATCTGATGTAGATTTGCTTGTTTGCATTTTCCAGTGGTGTTCTCAGCCCCATCCTACCTCGGAGAGAAATTCATGAGCCGCTGGGTTAAATATGAGAAGCCCAAGCTTCTGCAGATCCCAGAAGCTAAATTTGGCCATAGCAGAGCCACCAAAGACCAATGGAAGAGCAGTGGCTTTCCACATTCGAGCACATCTGATGACCGTTTTTTCTTTTCATTGCAGATGATTTACCCAGGAAAAGGTTACCTCAGCTGTATAAACCTCCCACTCCTGAGATGTTGGCATATCTTGATTTCAGTGTCTCCACAACTGGCATGCTCACAGGAGTGAAGGTATAGCAGTCTGGGTGTGTGCACTCACTTGCTGAAAGCTGGTCAGATGCCAGCTGCCTTAAATAGAGATGGCCATGGCCCCTGAGACGTCTGGTACAGGGGCTCACCAGTTGAGGTAGAGGCCACTAGGCAGAGGATCAGGAGTCTTTGCTATACTGAAATAAAAGCATTGGCTCTTCTCAACTACGTTGTCCCAAGGCTTCTGTGTTAGAGTTTCTGACCCTAGCTTAGAAGCTAACTGATGATAAGAGTTCTAGTTAAGGCACTATGCAGACATAGATTGATATATCATAAAATTCAGTATTAACTAGTGAACTATGTTGCCTTAATTTGGATTTGGATTAGGCTTTGAGGCAATAAAAATATGCACCACTTGACAAGCTTGGAGAATTGAAACTTGAGAGCCATTTCTGTGCATGTGGGATGCCAGTTCCAGCCTGTTCCATGTTCCTTCCTTTCTAGATGTCCCACTCTGCAGTTAACGCTCTCTGTAGAGCCATCAAGCTCCAGTGTGAGTTGTATTCTTCTCGGCAGATTGCCATCTGCCTTGACCCTTACTGTGGACTTGGCTTTGCACTCTGGTGTCTCTGCAGGTAAGGAAGGAGAAGCCAAAGAAACAGAATGTATGGGTATACTCTGGGGCTGCTATAAGCAGCTCGTCCTGCCTTTTGCTTCTTTAGTTTGCTAAGGTTTTTAGTAAAAGGCTGTTTGAGTTGTCTGGTTTTGTGTGGGTTCCCTTTTTTTCTCTTCTTTTTTATCCCTCATATAAAAGGGCACTTATTTTGTTACCTGTTCTGTGCTTCTACCTATAATCTTTGTTTTAGAAGCTAAGCAGATGGTAGGTTAATACTTGGGTGAAATACATGCTTTGACAGCCAGAATATATCCCTAGGCTTAGCAGGAAGGAGCATAGTGGGATTCGATGAGAGCGTGTGGCTAGGAAGTAGCATGTTGGTGCTGGCCAGATTGCTTCCAAGGGATAGCAAATTCCATTTCCTTCCATCCTCTGCTCCGTGGGCTTATCTCAAACCTGTATTTTCACTTCCTTTTGGATATTCCAAATACTTCAAAAAGGCCTATAAGTCAACATCCTCCTCCTCTGTCCCAAATTTTATTAGGGTGGGTTTATCTACAAGGGGCCCAAAATAGAAATGTGGACATTATCTTCAACTTTTATGTCTTCATGTCTTAACTATGTTAAATGCCATGTTCTTTGACTCAGTTGTTTTATAATTTTTTGTCTGCGAGAATCAGTTGTCCTTGGACTGGGGAATTAGAATTAGCTCAGTGGTTCTGGCAAATGCAAGGCCCTGAGTTTAATCCCTGGTACCACATAGCACAATGCCAGGCATGGCGGCTCAGGCCTATAATACCAGCACTCAAGAGGCAGTTAGGAGGGTTGCTGCAAGTTCAAGGCTAGCCTGTGCTATATAATTAGTTCAGGCCAGCCTGAGGTACAAAGGGAGACCCTGTCTCAAAAAAAACTTAAAAAAAAAAAAAAGAAGAATCCTTAACATGTTCTGCCAACTTGAACCACTGGTGGTACACACATGATGGTCTCATTGGGCAGCTTGTACCACTGGTAGTGTAAACATATGCTGGTTTTTACTAATAAAATTAGCCACCCAATGGGACCATCATGCATGTGCCACTGTTGGTTCAAGCTGCCCCACCATGAGACATACAAAAATGATGGCCCCATTGTGGATGTGTTAACAAAACAAAAACAAAGCATTGTACAGTTCATAAGTTGTGATGATTGGGTTTTCTACACTGTTATGTGAGAAGCATCTTCCTCAGACAGTGTTACAGCATTGAGGCCTCTCTCATCTGATGTGGTAAAGAATAAGGAATGAGACTTCCCCAGATTTACTTAGCTGTCCAGAGGCAGCAGCCACAGTGTCAGTGTATTTTAAATACAGGCTTTCTGGGCTCCGTGATTCTTTTTTTTTTTTTTTTTTTTTGAGACAGGGTCTCGCTTTTGTGGTTCAGGCTGGCCCTGAGCTCAGCCTCAAACTCACATCACAATCCTCCTGCCTCTGCCTCCCGAGTGCTGGGATTACAGGCGTGAGCCACCACGCCCGGCACTGTGGTGTGTGGTACTGGTTGCTGCTGGGTGTGGGGTCTCCACACCCAGTATTGTTATGTGGTTACCGGGGAATCGAACCCGGGCCCTTGCGCTTGCGAGACAGGCGCCGGAACCACTGAGCTAACTCCCCGGCCTGGGCTCCGTGATTCTGATCCATATAAATATTTAGGAAGTTTACACTTCAGGACTGCGGATTATACATATGACATGTGACTGTGCCAGTCCTTTCTTTTTGTCCAAGTCATGCCATTGGGGCTCAAACCTGCCGTGTCCCTCATCTGTGTTGTTGCTGACGGATTGTCACAGCCTTTCCTGTCAGCCTTCAGCGGCTCGTACTTCTAATCTCTACTCTAGTTACTGGTTTTACCTCAACTAAAACCAACCTTTGAGGGTATAATCTCACCTCCTTCTCAGGCTAACTAAGCCCTGTGAGGGGCTGGCCCAGCCTTTCTCTCCCTTTACTCGCCCTTGTTTCCTGTGCTTCCGATCCACTGGAATGTAACTCCGAATTTCCCTGCCTTTGACGTGCTGCCTCTGCCTGGAATACCCTGCCTCTTGTCCCCACTTCTTCCAGCCCTCAATTCTCCCTCATTCTTCAAACCCCAGCTCTGATGCCTCCTACTCAGTGACACAACTTTCTCATTTTAAATGAATTGCTCATTATTCTACAAACTCAATGTCCTTTATTCACGGTTCACTTACCACACCTACCACAGTCTGCTTTACTTTAGGGTTACTGTGTCTTACCGTTGCATAGGAACGAGACTGACGCTTAGACCTACAGATCTCTTGTACTGTCCACTGTCCTTCCCACGCAGTAAATATTTGTTGTGTTGATAGTATGCTTAAAGGAGGTGTCTAGGATGAATTAATAATGATAGTTGTTGCGTTTCTCATTCCAGTGTCTACTCAGGTCACCAGTCCATCTTAATTCCTCCTATGGAGTTAGAAAACAACCTTTTCCTCTGGCTTGCCACAGTCAACCAGTACAAAATAAGGGACACCTTCTGCTCCTATTCGGTAATGGAGCTTTGCACGAAAGGGTTGGGAAACCAAGTGGAGGTGCTAAAGGTGAGTCCGGCACAGCAGACAGTCCAAGAAACCTCGCCCACGCAAGTGCGAAGAGGTTCCAGAGAAATGAGCCAGGCGTGACAATAACAGGGAGAGGCCGAGCAGACATGCTTGCCTGCCTTTTGCTGGCCAGGCGTTTAAATGAGTATTTTATAAACTCAGGAGTTCTAACTCTTTGACTTTACGGATTTAGTGGATTATTTCAGGGTCTAAACAGATTCTTTTTAGAGAAAAAGATAAGACTGTTTGAGAGCTGAATGGAAATGGCTTCATAGATAAGGATAGTTCACTAATGTGTGACTCCAAGAATTTTATTTATTTATTTTTTCTTTAAAAAAATTTTTAAAATTAGTATATGTTTGGCTGGGGATTTAGCTCAGTGGTTCCAGCATCTGCCTGTGAAGGGCAAGGTCCCAAGTTTGATTCCCGGTAACCACATACAACAATGCCAGGCATCATGGCTCACACCTATCATCCCAGCGCTCAGGAGGCAGAGGCAGGAGGATCGCTGTGAGTTTGAGGATCACTGGGCTACATGGTGAGCTCAGGGGCCAGCTTGAACTCGAAAGGGAGACTCTATCTCAAAAAACTAAAACAATAAAATAAAAATTAGTATATGTTTACATAATAATGATAACATACATAATCATGACATTCATCATGGGAGCTGGTTCATGGACATACTACAAAGAATGTAACTCTGGATATCATGAAATTCAGAACATGCTGAATTTTCTTAAATAGAGCCATATGACTTTAAGAAGGAAAAAGAGAAATAAGATTGGAAAAAAAGGTTCTCTTAGTACCAGAAAATAGAGAGAAGCCTAAAGTTCAGAAATGAGGACTATTTGATCCCTAATAGGGGTAAGAAAAGAAATGGGGAATAATCAGACTGTATTGCTGATTTTCAGATGAAAGAGGAAAAGAATAAAGAATGAGCACACTGACCCATGATAATGATTTTAAAGGAACGTGTCTTACATGTTCTTCTTTTCTGACAGCTGCTTTTCTCCTCATGTCCGGGTTTAAAATGAAGTCCCTTGGATTTTCTTGACCAAGGACTGTTTGGTTGTCTGCTAACCCTGTACCTTACCCTGTGCGCTTTGTGTCTTTCAGACAAGAGGGATCAACCTCTCCTGCGTCCGGACCTGCGTGGTGGTGGCGGAGGAGCGGCCCCGCATCGCCCTGCAGCAGTCCTTCTCCAAGCTCTTCAAAGACATCGGCCTGTCCCCGCGGGCAGTCAGCACCACGTTTGGATCCAGAGTCAATGTAGCGATATGTTTACAGGTGATATCACTGGTGTCGCTGGCTTAGGCTCCTTGCCGTGGACCGAGGTTTTCATTTTGCCTGCTCTGGGCTGCATTTTGCTCCCCTGTAAAGTGGAGGTGCCAGTTTCACACTTCCCGGGGCGGCTGGAGGAAGCACCGAGTTACTAGGTCAGAGTAGTGCTGCTGTGCCGCGTGACACAATGAGCCAGGAAGCTGTCCGAGCCCGATTTGGAGCACCCTATTTGGGTTTTATTTATATCTGACCTGTTTTTCCATCTTCTCTGGATTTTACACTTTTTTTTTTCCAAATGAGGCACAAATAAACCTGCACTCTTTTATTCTCTTTTCCAATTAGATGGCAACTTTGCCATGTTTTTCTTCACGGGCAAATAACAGAAAGGGGACTAGAACCAAGTCTGACTTTATACAGGATAGAAGCTAATGAAACAGGTACAGGCATGGATGAGACTGAAAGTGAAAAAGGGTGGCATATGCGGGTAGATACTTGCAAGTCTGTGCCCATAGTCAAGTGATGTCAAGAGTGTCGTATCTGAGGCCTCTTGCTCTCCGCTGGGGCTAGTGTTGGTTTTAAATATCCCTGGGCCAGACCCAAGTGTCATGATGCATTTGGGAGGCTGAGGCAGGAGGATCTCCATAAGTTTGAGACCAGTTTGGGATCCATAGGGAGACCCTGCCTCAAAAAAGAAAGAAAATCCCTGGGCTGGAAACGGAAGTCCTCACTGGCTTGGTAATGTTTCGTTACTGCAGCAGCCTGTGGTGAAGGAAAAGAAGGGCAACTAGATCCCCAGGCCAGGAGTCACTTGCAGTTGTTAACTCCACCCTGCTTCATTTGGGGGAAGAGAAAGTGAGCTTTCAAAATTGAATGGACAGTGCATGTGTATAGCTAAAATACCTGTTTCTCAGTTTTAGCATGTGAAGTACGAAAGTTAGTTTTATCTAAATTTTAAATAAACATTTTACTGCATTTTTTTTCCCTTTAGGGAACCTCAGGGCCTGACCCCACTACGGTGTATGTAGATCTGAAATCATTAAGACATGACAGGTATGCCACTGCGAACTCATTCCCAAGCATAGACCTCGTGCCCTGAAAGCCAGCATTTCCCCTTGACCCTTTTATGCTTGCATCTTCCAAAGGGAAGAGGGGGAGAGGTCAGAAGCTCATTTTTATCATTCATGCATGAAAAGATTTTCATTTATAAAAGAAAGCTTTCATTCTTACTGTTGCTGCACCATTCTTTAATACCAAAAATGTAATACTGTTTGTGACATTTGATGCAAATTAAACTAAAACGGTAGTCTCTTTTCCCCGAGTTTAAACATGACACAGGTAGATTTATGAGGCAGAGCGGAGTTTGCTCTGAATCCCCTGAGTAGAAGCTTGCCTTCTCAGCTTAGAAGATTTTACTTCTGTCCCAATTGAGCACGGGCTGAGACTCTGCACCGTCCTCCAGGCCTTGCTCACGGATGTCCTCTGATGCGTCTCAAATGGGAGCCCAGCCTGCAGCATCTGACTTGGACATTTGACAGTGTCTGGTGGCATTTTTGTTATGACAGCAAGGGATCCGCTACTGACATCTAGTGGGTAGAGACCAGGAATGTTGCTAAACACCCTACAGTAAAAAATTGTCTCACCCCTTGTGCCGAGTCTGAAAAACCCTGCTCTAGAGGGAGGAGGAGACACGGTGAAATCACTTTTGGAAAAGCTTATGTCCAATAAGTTCTGTTTCTCTGCAGGGTTCGTCTTGTGGAGCGGGGAGCTCCCCAGAGCCTGCTGCTGTCAGAGTCTGGAAAGGTACTGTCTTCTGCACCCTCAGCTGAAGTCTGGAGATAACTAAGGAGCTTCAGTTTAGCTAATACTTTAAAATTCATATGAGCATATGTAGAAGGACTAGATTTGAGCCTTGACTTGCATAATTTCTTTACCCAGCATTACTCTTCCTGAAAAATCAGCAAAATGCAATATTCATTATTTGTGAAGCAAGTGGCTGAACAGCACTTAAAAAGAATCAGTTTTATCTTTATAAATGTCTCATGGAGAAAGCTAGAGGTGCAGATATGGGTGTGGTATAGTGCGAGATCAGGGGAGAACATAAGCAGATTTAAACTGAAAGAGGTCTGTCTGGGAAGAGATGACAGATAGTTGAAGCTGGAGTGGTGACATACACGCGCGCTCCCAGCATTCTGGGCGGCTGAGGCGGAGAGATGCGAAGTGAGCCTATCGTGGGTACCTTAGCAAGATTTTCCTCAGGGAGAGGACCCTCCCAGTACTTCCGGAGGCAGAGGCAAAGGGAAAACAAGGAGATCCTGCCGTGTGTCTCTGCTGTAAGGAGGCCTGGTGGGCGGCTGTTAGCTCATCACGCCTGCTAGCCAGGGCTGAGCTGTGAGTGGCAGCCACCGCGTATGCCCTGCGGGGCCTGGGCCGGCACAGCCTGCAGGGAGTCCAGACGACTGCGGAACTTCTCAAATAACCTGAGGCCTTAGGAAGCCCAGGTAAAAGAGGTGCGAGGGTGCACGGTGCATGTGACCGGAGAGGCTTTTCTCGGCAGGCCTGAGCCGTTTCCGGGCCACACCTGGTTCTTCCTTCCCCGTCTTTCACAATTGATCGGGGGACGCAGACATCCACGCGCGGTTCCTGTGCAGAGCCGCCTGCGTGACCAGTCTCTCTCTCGCGGCTCCTGGGCTGATGGCTGGAGTGCAGTCTTTCAGTCTTGCCTTGCCTTCTTGTTTTAAGAGATTTCATGTCAGGGCCGGGGAGTTAGCTCAGTGGTTCCGGC
>PVIR01005255.1:11949-42088 GCA_004026965.1 Petromus typicus
CCGGTAACCACATAACAATACTGGGTGTGGAGACCCACACCCAGCAGCAACCAGTACCACATACCACAGTGCTGGGCGTGGTGGCTCACGCCTGTAATCCCAGCACTCGGGAGGCAGAGGCAGGAGGATTGTGATGTGAGTTGGAGGCTGAGCTCAGGGCCAGCCTGAACCACAAAGCGAGACCCTGTCTCAAAAAACATAAAAAAAAAAAAAAAAAAAAAAAAAAGAGATTTCCTGTCATTCTGGGAACAAGATAGATGGTGAGAAAGGAAAGTTCCACGGCTGGTATGGCCTTGATGCAGCTTCTCGTCAGTCAAGAGTTGTGGGCTGTCCCGTACTTTACTTATTAGGGTGAACCTCATGAGACCTCTGCGCTGCACCGACCCGAGGAAGATTCCACAGGAGCAAAACGGCTGTCTGCAGCTGTCCCCTCCCGGCAGCCACTTAGCAGGAGCTTCCCTGTGCCATTCCCACATCTCTAGCACGTTTTCCAGATGTCATGGCTTTAAATAGATTTGTTTTCTAGAGGTCATTACTGTCCTATCTTTATATTTTCCCTTTGATTCTTAGATTTTACCTGGAGTGAAAGTTGTAATTGTTAATCCAGAGACCAAAGGGCCTGTTGGAGACTCTCACCTAGGTGAGGTAGGTATAATTTTCGATTTTACTCTGAAAAGTCAGTTAAGACTGGGGAGTTTTTATCTGGAAAGCCAGCTAAGTGGATTTAGCTTTTTCTCTGTTGTGAATATTCTTTTTCTGGAAGGCAAGAGACTAAAGTGAACAGAAAGAAGAGATTGAGACAAGTCAGGAGATGGTTTAGGTTCCCAAATTTATGCACTACCATCCACTTTCTGAAAAAGAAATTGGGCAAACCCGCTGTGTACACGGTCCGAACTAGAGAAAGCCACATTCATTAAACTTTTAAAATCCGTGTAATTACATTCCCAAAGGTATCGACATGTTTTTTCTCTTTCTTTTTGCTTCTGGGTATCCAACTCAGGACTTTGCACTTGGCAGGCAGATCCCCAGCCTTCCATTATTGTATTAGTATAAAAATTGCTTGAGAGCCAGAGATTTAGTTCAGTGGTTCCAACGCCTGCCTAGCAAGCACAAGGTCTGAGTTAACCACACACCACAGTCCTGGGCGTGGTGACTCACACCTGCAGTTCCAGCACTCAGGAGGCAGAGGCAGGAGGATCACTGTTGAGTTTGAAGCCAGCCTGAGCTACAGCGATGTCCTGTCTCAGTAAATAAATCAAAAAAAATTTCAGAAGACTTTTCATTCCCTATCCCCACCTTTAAGGAATGCTAATGTTTGATTGTTTTGTTTAATGGGAGAAGTCTGATGAGCTGGGCTTCCCAAATTACCAGCTTCTCAACACTGACGAAGTTTCTTAACCTCCCTGGACTTGTGTCTTCATCTGTTAATAATAATCATGTGCCTCCCCTTCCCCTTGTGTGTAACTCCAGCACGGGGAGGCTGAAGCAGGAGGACTGCCGCAAATTCAAGACCTGAGCTGTGCAGCAAGACTTTGTCTCTAAATAAATAAATAAAATTAATAATAACCCCAGGCCAGGGATTTTAGCTCAGTGGTTCCGGTGCCTGCATTGCAAGCACAAGGGCCTGGGTTCGATCCCAGGTAGCACATAAAACAAAGCCAGGCGTGATGACTCATGCCTACTAGCAATCAGTACCACATACCACAAGTGCCAGGCCTAGTGGCTCATGCCTGTAATCTCAGCACTCGGGAGGCAGAGAGGCAGGAGGATTGCTGAATGCGAGGCTGAGTTCAAGACCAGCCTGAACTATAAAGCAAGACCCCGACTCAAAATAAATAAATAAAGTAATAGCCCTTTCTGTGCGTGGTGGCACACCTCTGTAATTTTAGCACTTGGGATGCTGAGGCAGGAAGAGGCCAGCCAGTTTGAAGCCAGTCTGGGCTGCACAGTGAGTTCAAGGCCAGCCTGAACTGTATACCACAAGAGCCTGTCTCAAAACAAAATAATAAAGCAGTAGTCCCCACCTCACCTGCAAAGTAAAATGTTGACAGTGAACTACTACCTGCACCTGCAAAGTGCATGAACACTGTCTCACTGTGAGTTCTTAACAATTCTAGCCACATTATTATTGCTGTCAACTTAGCCCTGTTTACATTGTAAACTGTGGTATTCCTTCCAAGGATTTATATCTTACTGGTAGTTATATCTGAAGCACAGAGATTACTTGGTACTTCTGTAGGAATCTGGAAGCAGTTGAAAATGAGCTAGGAAGGCAGTGTAGCCACGTGGCTAAGAGAGCATCCTCTGAAGACAGATGTGGTGGCACATGCCTGCCATCCCAGCCAGCACTAGAGAGGCTGAGGCAAGAGGATCACTGGAGAGTTTGAGCCCAGCCTGAGCTACATAGTGAGTCTAAGGCTAGCCCGAACTGTATAGTGAGACCCTGTGTCAAAAACTTAAAAAGCAAGGAAGGAAAAAGGTGAGGGAGCCATACTGTCATGTGAGATATATCAAGACTGGTGGAAGTTAGAGAAAGTCCTTGTCCCTCACTGTTTTACACACTCGTAGCAAACAGTAAATACCAGCTGCCCTTACTGTTGTAGTTGTGTCGTCAGTATAGAGATGAAATCCCAACAAGTGGAAGAAATACTGTCCTGGAGAATCTGTTCCTGGTGAAACCTGACCGCTGCCCCTTTCTTGTAGATCTGGGTGAACAGTCCCCACACAGCCAGCGGCTACTACACCATCTATGACAGTGAGACTCTTCAAGCCGATCACTTCAACACTCGCCTCAGCTTTGGGGATGCTGCTCAGACGCTCTGGGCTCGAACAGGATACCTCGGCTTCGTCCGCAGGACTGAGCTCACAGCAGCCACCGGAGGTATCTCCGCCCTGTGCCCACGCGAGGCTTTGCTCCACAGCGCTGGCCGGCCTCCGTCCATCCCTGAGGAGCGGGGTGTGGGTGCAGTTGTTCCCCTCTGTGCTCCTGCAAAATGAATAAGTAATAGTCGGGCCTCTGCAGTGTCTGGAGGAAGGCGCCCAGGGCCACCATGTGTGATTGTGGAAGCAGGCATTAGATGGCCAGGAGTCAGAGATGTGCTGAGGGCATGGGGCTCCGCGCTCTGGGGATGCGGTGCCTGAAGAAGCTCCTAGGACAGCTGCAGCAGCTTTCAGCCCCTCCACTCAGGCGTACCATACAGAACAGAAGGAGCAGCCCTAAGTTCTGGGTACATAGCTGTAATCCCAGTACTTGGGAGGCTGAGGCAGGAAGACTGCCAGGAATTCAAGATCAGTGTGGGCTACATGGAGAGTCTTTATCTCAGAAAAAAAATTTTTTAAAAAATAAAAAAAACACACTAATCCCTGAAGAGAAGGGTTCATTTTAAGGAGCCATTCTGCTTGTAGGTGTTGTACATAAGCCTTATTTTGGCAAGACTCTGGGATAGGATTCCCTATAGTTACTCATACTCTGTGCCTTTAGCTTTTCTGGACTGGCATCAGTAACGACTTTAAAAGACCCGGCGCTAACTGTATCATGCACTGAAGAGCTGACGTAGAAGCTCTTGGGACCCTAATGGCTACACTGACATGCACTGTGGCCCCTTGCCCCTGTGGCACACTGACCAGAGCCGCCATTCCTCCTAAAAACATGTATGAAGTCTGTCCTCCTAACTCCAGCATTATGCTGCACTCAGTGAACCGTGTTTTCCTTCTGTCAGAGCGTCACGATGCACTGTATGTGGTGGGAGCTCTGGATGAAACACTGGAGCTGAGAGGATTACGATACCACCCCATCGACATTGAGACCTCGGTGTCTCGGATCCACAGGAGCATCGCTGAATGGTAATTCCCCTGCACACGCCGCCTTGGCGCTGATTTGAGTCCATCTGGCTCGCTGGGCACAGTGATGCATGCCGTAAGGCCAGACTGATGGAGACTAAAGCAGGAGGAGCACATGTTCAAGTCCTGCTTGGACAGCTTAGCAAGACTGTCTCAAAATAAAAAGAGGGCTGGGGATGTACCTCAGTAGTAGAGTGTATCTGTATGGGGGGGGGGGGGGTTTTGTCTGGATAGCCATTTATATCAAATATCCAGAAATGTAAAGCTTTATGGGTATAAAGAAATAAGTAGAAGGCCAGGGATTTAGCTCATTGGTTCCAGCATCTGCCTGGAAAGCACAAGGTCCTGAGTTCAGTCCCTGGTACCAAGTACCACAGTGCTTGGCATGGTGGCTCATGCCTGTAATCCCAGCAGTTGGGAGGCAGAGGCAGGAGGACTGCTGAGTTCAAGTCTAGCCTGGGCTACATAGTGAGTTCAGGACCAGCTTGAACTACAAAGCAAAGACCCTGTCTCACAAAAGAAAAAATAAAAAGAACATTATCATAGAGTTCTTTTGTTGTAAATACAAAACTCTTCAGAAAAGCTTAAGCAAAAGAAAGAATTAATGGAAAAAATACCTAGCTATCTCAGAAGTTCCAGAAAAGCTTTGACTCTGAGTCTCAGGACAGACAGAAAGGAAGGCCATCAGGAACTTCTCTGGAGCTTTCCGGAATGGGTGGGACTTCTCTTTCTGCAGTCTCTTCTCCCTGAAGGGCTGTTCTCTTTGCCTCTGTGCACCCCTGGCCACCCCAGAATTTTCAAGTACACATGTCCTTAGCTCAGGTGACCAGCTAACAACTTCCAATCCCACATCAACTCCCAGGAGATTGTGGGTGGCTCAGTTTATCAGCTGTGATCATCCAGGCAGGTTGTGTAGCACAGTCGGTCAGGATCCAGGAAGGCGAGTTCTCAGGAGAGGGCGGAAGTCTTGGTGGAGGCTGTAGAAGATGGGTGATGGTGGGACGGCACAATAACTGATGCCATTGAAATTCCAGCGCTGTGTTCACATGGACCAACCTGCTTGTGGTGGTCGTGGAACTATGTGGCTCTGAACAAGAAGCCCTGGATCTGGTTCCTTTAGTGACCAATGTGGTCCTGGAAGAGCATTACCTCATCGTCGGTGTTGTGGTCGTGGTGGACCCGGGTGTGATCCCGATCAACTCCCGGGGAGAGAAGCAAAGGATGCACCTCCGGGACAGCTTCCTCGCTGACCAGTTAGACCCCATCTACGTGGCTTACAACATGTAGCCGGCCTTGCGACACCATCCTGCGATCCACAGAGACCGAAGACCTCAGCGAGGGGCAAGCTCTCAGATGATGTGAAATGGTGGAGCTGACTGCGTGGCATCCTGCATCTCAGTCTGTGGGATTCTGCAATCATACAGCATACAAGAGAGGGGAAATCTGCAGTGCAAATGAAAAAAATGTTAACGGTCCGTTAGACGCGAGCTTCAGCATAGCGTGAGCAGCACGTTAGTTACTAAAGCAGTTACTTGCATGTTGCATTTTTTTCATCTGTTGTACATATTTGTATTTTTATCTAATGCCGTTTTAGAATTTTGTAAGGAAGTTTAATGAATTCACGTGAAGGGGTAGCCTGAGTTGCACAGATCCCCGCTCTGTACTGTATTTTGCCATATTCCCATAGCTAGATATTCTGCGGGTTTTCTTAACATGAAACTACTCAGCTTACTTTCAGTCAACCCATAGGCAAAACTGATAACCCAGTGCGTATGCGAATTACTTTATATATAAATCTTGACTGTAAAACATTTTGACCAGTGCTTCAAATATGTAAATACATATAATTCAGCTAAAGAATTGAAGAATTGGCTTACATAGTTACAACAGAATGGAAACTTTTCTACTGTAAGAGAATCTCATTATTCTCTTAATGTAGTATAATTGATCAGATAACAAAAAAGTGCAGATTGTTAGCAGGTTTGCTGCACATTGTTTTGTCTTTGTCGGCTGGTGTGGTTCATAAACTAAACCTGGCAATATTTGTTTTTAAAGCTCGAATTTCTGGAAACAGTTTAAGCTTCTAAGTTCATCCTGTTGTAACGAGATGAAAATCTCAATTTGAAAATCAAAATGTTTAAGACAAGCTAAGATGCATTAGATCCCACCCTATACTAAGGAACCACAAAAGCTCACTCTAGCCCCATCTTTGAAAAACTGTTTTTCACATTTGGAGTGACTTCACAAAATTTAGAATTTCCTCCTTTTCCTGTCTTTGTAAACTGTGTCAACAGTTTATACACAGAGCTTGTCTTTTCCTGAAAACAGGAGTGTCCCTCCCCCTCTGGTGGTGAGGGCAGGGAGCTCAAAGGCAAGAATGACAGGCTGTAAGGGGTGGTCGGCTGTCACATGGAACTGTACGGCCAGATAACTGCACATCTCAAAACTGACCGATTTGGGTGGCCAGAAGCGCCAGGCGTATACTGAAAAGGGGAAGTCTGACGTCTGAAGAAACTCATCTGAAATAATTGGTGCCGAAGCCAAGCACACTAAGTGTGGGACTGAGTTTGGCCTCTGGCTCAGTTTCCTTTCTTTGATCTGATACTTCATGTATTTGAATATAATTAAATTTTATTATTTTTTTCTTACAGAAATATTTTTAAAAATTAAAGAAAACCTCAAAAGTGAAAAGAATTAACTTGTTAAATCAGAATGGTTCTTTTTGGCCCACTCTGATCTATTGTGTAAATATTTATTTAGACTATTTTAATAATACATATTATTTACCCCACTGTAACATCATGTAAACTAAATGTGTTTTTAAACAATTTGTAAGACTTGTAATTACCCTGAAAATAAGGTTTATAAAGCAAAAAGGCCAGGCCCATTGTGAGGCAGTGCTCCGGGCTGCCGTTGCACAGTCTGGTGGCTCAGAACCACTTCCTGACTTCTTTTCACATTGTCCTCTTTTCCTCCTAGCTCATTCTCCACTTTGGGAAGACCTCGAGATACTTCTAGTTCAGATCCCTTTTTGAACATTTTGGATGGAGTTAATTTACACATGATGGAGGAGGTTCTAGGCTGTATAGAAAAAACAAATCACTTCCACTGGGGCAAATAAAATCTCAGTCTCTGGTAATGGTTAGGTTTGCAGAGAAACAACCCTCTTATTTGGGGAGTAATGTTATTAAAACAATTTTTAGTAATTCACTAACCAAAGCAGTGGAATCTGAGTGTTAAATGGTTTTATCTCTGTAATCCTCAAGTTCTAAGAAAAAATTATGGGCAGCTTCAGGCCTATGGGTTGATTGGTAATTCTTATAAATACAAGTTAGGTTATCAGTACTTAAGACTCATTGTCCACTATCAATGTAATAATGTGAGCCACATGTGTAATTTACACTTGATTTTAGCCAAAAGGCCAAGAAGTGATCACACCTGTAATTTAAAAAAATTCTAGTAACCACTTTTAAAAACTAAAAAACAAAAAGGTTATATCGATTTTAATATATTTAACCCGGAGTTTCAGAAATACTGTTTTAATGTGAAATCAGTATAAAAGTTATTAATGAGGTCTTTCACATTTTTTTTTATTGTCTTAGAAATATAGTGTGTATTAAACACATCTCAATTTGGATTAGCTATATTTCGAAGTCTTCAGTAGTTATAAGTGGCTAATGGCTATCATGTTGGACAGCACAGGCCTGTACACATTCCTTCAAGTGCAGTACTCATCTCAGAGTTGTGGCCAGCTCCCTTACTTGGGGCTCGTTACCTGGTTTCCTTGTTCCTCAGGCCTCTGTCTTTATTTTTTCCTTTCTCAGCTGCTTTGACTTTTGTGCATGTGCCCTAAAGCCACAGTGTGCTAGTAGAAGGTAAGCTGAGAGCTAACCTTTAGGGAGCTTCAGCAGTAACTCTGGCCAAGTATCTTTGGAGGGAAAGAGAGTCCTCTCTTACTTCTTCCTTTTTAAAATTTTTTTGGTACCAGGGATTGAACTTGGGACTTTGCATTTGTGAGGCAGGCTAAAGAACCACTGAACTAAATCCCTGGCCCTTAAATTTTTTTCATTTTTTCCTTAGTCCTGATGGTGTTTGTGGGTCATCTGCATATTTAAGATCTATTGTTAGGCCTCTGCTAAGGTCTGTTATAGACTTAAATACAATTTTTTTTTTTTTTTTTACTACACAATATTTGCCATTTCTTTAAGTGGAAGCTGTGTGGTAGAACCGTTTAAGCAGGCCAGAAAGGCCATTCTTGATAGACAAAACCCCTTTGGGCCTTCCAGTCCTCTGGAACACATTCTTGTGGGGTTTTAGGCTATAAAGGAAGAGGGCAGAGTCAACAGCAAGCCCCCATCTCATTAGGAGAAAGTTTTTAGTCTGAAAGTTTCTCAACAAAATTAACTGAGGTAGATCAGGAAGAGGCTAGGCTGTCTGAGGAAAATTCTTAGGCCCTAGAGATTCTTAGAGTTGTACAAGTGCCATCCTGTACCTCCGTGAAACCCTGGAATGATCACCATGCTGCTAATTGCCACTGGGGAATCCACATGATTGTTTTGTTATGAGGTTGGGCTCCCAGATTCAACCCAGAGCCTTTGCACTGACCTATATCCTCACCTTTTTCTTATTTTTTGAGATAGGGTCTAACTAAAGTGCCATGGCTCACTTCAAACTTGTGATCTCCCTGTCTCAGCCTCGGGAAAGTCTGGATTCATAGGCAGTGACGCCATCACCAGCTCCCGCGCATCTTTAATTCCTGTGGCATAAAGGGCCCAGCTCTCCCCGGTACTGTACTAATTTCCTTCCTCTGCAGTTGTGTTGCCTCAGGTTGTTTCAGCACCATCACCTGTCTTGAGCGTCTCTATACTTGAGTCTCTGGGCAATGCTTGCTTAATGCTTTTGTTGAATCAACAAAGGGCCTGAGGCCTTAGGTTTGTGTTAAGGTCTCTGCCCCAGGCATGGTGCTCAATTTCTTGGCCAAATAAATTACTTTCCTTAAATATCCAGGAATCTTTTAGACTAAAGCAATGAGGAGTTATCACCTCATACTCAAACTCCAACATGATCTATGCCTTAGTGTGTTTTTTTGTTGTTGCTTTGATGTAAAGCAGTAGTATTTGGAGCAAGAAGTTGAAGTACTCCAAATATGCAATAGGCCTTTCTTTATCATTCATACCACATTTCCAGTTTAAGTATATGTAGATGGGCCATGTTGTTTGTCCAGAGGAAGAGATTGTAAAGGAATAAGAATAATTTTTTTGGTCCTAAATACTGTTTTGTTTACTTTGTCAAGATATTTACCCGTGTCAAATTCAAACTATAGTACTGTGTAATTATGTATAAAGTTTTTTTATTTATTTGAAATTAGACTAGATACACATTTTTAAATTTAACATCTTGCTGGACAGTGTTCTATTAACTCATTGAATGTGTTTCCTTTGTCTTGTGTTAATAAATATTGATGCCTGATTGTGTTTAATCCTTCACATGGAGAGTGCTAGCTGGGAACTTGATCGATTCTGTGTGTGTTGGGGAGCGGGGGACTAGAATAGCATCTAGGACCTTGAGCATGTTAAGCAATTGTGTCCCACTGAGCTGCAGCCCCAGCCTGAGAGATCATGGATTTCATTTCAGGTAGTAGAACCCCTGGTAGGTGGGATGGACTCATGAAAATGAACACAGATCCATCCAGAGTCAGTGCAGTTAAAAGAGTCAGATCAAGGAGCAGTGGTAATATTTGAAAACTAAGGAGGCTATTGTTAGGACTTTTTGAGCTAACAATTATAGTTTAGTTTTCCTCTTCCCCTTGTAGCATTTGGTAGTTTTAAGCTATTGTTCATACAGACAGACAGACAGACAGACACACACACACACACACACACACACACACATCCATACCTTGAAAAAAAATCACAAGCATGGTGGTGCACACCTGTAATCTCAGCACTCTCGCAGGCTGAGGTGGGAGGATCACATGTTTGCCCCCTACCTGGGCAATTTTATCAAGGTGGTAAACTCAAAAGAGAAAGGCCAAGTGGGGCTAGGCATGTAGCTCAGCATAAAAGCTCTGAGTTCAGTCCCTTAGTGAGGTGGGGGGTATTGATCATAAACTAATTTTTAAAATCTGTAATTAAGCTGGATTTCAGCTTTTCCAAAAGAGTTACTTCATTTGTCCTTCTGTTTCCTGCATTTGACATAGAAGAAATATAACTCCTAACCTGCTAAATGTCAGATATGATGAGTTCATGTACCCTGAAACAGAGGAAATGAATTGCAAAGGACAAAAGAAGTTAGGAATGAGAAAGGTTTTTTGGGGGAATAGGAGTAGCTCTTGAGAGACAGGAAGGGTTCCAAAAGCGGGATGGCCACTGAGGGCCTTTGTCAACAGCTGTTTATATAGCAAAGTCATAATGTGGGTACAACATGGGTCAACCTGTAAGACCCCAGTGGGTTAGAAGTGTGGCTGCCTGGGCTGGGGATTTAGCTCAGTGGTTCCGGCGCCTGTCTTGCAAGCGCAAGGACCCAGGTTCGATCCGGTAACCACATACCATACTGGGTGTGGAGACTCACACCCAGCAGCAACCAGTACCACATACCACAGTGCCAGGCGTGGTGGCTCACGCCTGTAATCCCAGCACTCAGGAGGCAGAGGCAGGAGGATTGCTGTGATGTGAGTTTGAGGCTAAGCACAGGGCCAGCCTCAACTGCATAGTGAGACCCTGTCTCAAAAAAAAAAAAAAAAGTGTGGCTGCCCACCTGATACTGATCTGGGGGAAAGTAGCCAGGGCATATGGCTGACATCATTAACTTGGGCTTATCAGTGAGCCCTAAAACAGGGACAAATTTGGGAAAGGATAGGTCCTAGTACCCTGGTCAACCACCAGAGTTTCTGATGTATTTCTGGACTTAATGGACTGAGCGGTACTAATTGCAGAATACAAGTTGCAGCCTCAAGTTCTGCTTATCCTTTAGGGAGCTGCCCAAGTCTGGCCATTGTGAATGACTGTCTTGAGGCCTGGCACTCTCCACAACTCCGATGTCTTTAATTTTCCTCTCTCTTCCTTGAGAGTTCAGTCCCTCTCCAAATGTATTCATTTCTGTGTAGCTTAGCTGCCTCTAATCCTTTCTGGAAACTTGATGAAAGCCCATCTAATTTGCATGTTCTTAGATGCTAAAACTTGTCCTTGAATTATGGTTCTTAGATGCTGAAACTTGTCCTTGAATTATGGCCCAACCCCATTTGGCAACTGAGGACATTTTATCACTTACCAGGCATATATTGAGTGCCAGCCCACTGTGCACAAAAGGACTAAGGCAAGGTACAGGGTTTGGGAGAAGTAAAAGACAGTTATGGAGGCTTGATCACTAAGGATCTTATGTATCATGCTAAGAGCTGGGACGTATATTCCATAGGCAAAGAAAGGAAGTAACATGCTTAGATTTGCAACACACAAGATGAGTAATCATACAGTAAAAGGATTGGAGGGGTTAGGGAAAAGGACAGGAAATCACAAGCTAGGAGGCCTTTGTAGTAACTGGAAAGGTAGAGTGCATGATGTGAATGTCCCCTGCAAGATTCAGGGGTTAAAACTTGATGGTCAGCATGATGGTTTTAAGAGAGTAATAGCCCATGAGGGTTCTTCCCTCAAGAATGGGATTAAAGGGGACCAGGGATTTGGCTCAGTGGTTCCGGCGCCTGTCTTGCAAGCGCAAGGACCCAGGTTCGATTCCCTGGTAAGCAATACAATACTGGGTGTGGAGACTCACGCCCAGCAGCAACCAGAACTACATACCACAGTGCCGGGCGTGGTGGCTCACGCCTGTAATCCCAGCACTCGGGAGGCAGAGGCAGGAGGATTGCTGTTATGTGAGTTGGAGGCTGAGCTCAAGGCCAGCCTGAACTCCAAAGCGAGACCCTGTCTCAAAAAAAAAGAATGGGATTAAAAGAGCTGGGGATGTAGGTCAATAGTGCTATTGCCTACCTGGCAAGTGCAAGGTCCTGAGTTCAAGCCCTGCTTCCTTTAAAAAAAAAAAAAAAAAAAGAATGGAATTAAAGCCCTTCTAAAAGAAACTTCACAAAGCAGCATTTAGCGAGTGTGCCCTTGGGTTATGCGATGGCACGGGGTTCCTGTCCTCCAGAGAATGCAGCAATGAGGAGCTATCCTAGGAAAGAGCAGCCCTCACCACTGCTCAGGCTTTGCCACCTTGTGCCAGCACTTTGATCCCACGTGGTCGTCCTCTGTGTTGGGGTGATATACTGCTGAGGATCTGGTTCAGAGGCCCTGACCAGGAGGTTAAGTGAGCAAAGTCACCACGCAGACTGGGGAGGTTTCAGTGAACACTTCTGTCTTTATTGAGGATTACACAGGCTTATACAGAATAAGGAGAGTGGGCGAGGCCATGAGCACATAGGGGCAACAGGGCTGTAGCTGATGGGTGGAGCACAAGCCTTTTACTTTCTATGGTTAGCTCTTGGACGAGTGAAGGAGTCATGACTAGAGAAGGAACAAGAAGCCCCCCGGCAGTTATAGGCGTTTCTAGGCATGGGAGTGAGCGTCGAACTCCTTTGGGTGACATAAATGCAGCATACTTGACCCAACCAGATTTGAACTTGTCCTTCAGTCCTGGACTTCTCAGTCTCCAGAACTGTAAGCCATACAGCTCTTTATAAACTGCCAGGTCAGATGTTTTGTTAGAGCAGCAGAAAATATACTCAGACGCAGAGGTAAGAAAGGGGAAGACAGGATGTGGAAAACTTCAGAGACATATTTCAACCAGTGAATATTCAGGCTAAGGAGGAATCCAAAGTAATACAGAGGTTTCTGGCTTGAAGGTTAGGTAGATGTGAAGCCATATACCAAGCGTGGGAACAAAGAAGGAGAAAGTACAGTATTTGGAAATAAAATGCTATGTTCCATTCTAGTCATGTCCTATATCCAGGGAAACAAAGCTTCAAAAATGAAGGTGAAGGGCCGAGCAGTTAGCTCAGTGGCTCGGGCGCCTGTCTTGCAAGCACGAGGACCAGGGTTTGATCCCCAGTAACCACATACAATACTGGGTGTGGTGATTCATGCACACCAGCAATCAGTACCACATACCACAGTGCGGGGCAGGTGGTTCACACCTGTAATTCCAGCACTCAGGAGGCAGAGGCAGGAGGATTGCTGTGAGTTCAAGGCTGAGCTCAGGGCCAGCCTGAACTACAAAGTGAGACCCTGTCTCAGAGAAATCTGGGGCCAGGGATTTAGCTCAAGTGGTATCATGCCCATCTTGGAAGCACAGAGGCCAGTTAGACCCTCTGTACCACAAAAAAACAAAACAAAACAAAACAAAAACAAACAAAAAAAACAAACCACAAAACTGCCCTACTGATATAGGAGAAAATATAACTTGTAACCTGGTAGAGGTCAGATGTGTCAGAGGTCAAATGAAGAATGGATTTTAAAGGACAAAAGGAAGTTAGGAGTAGAAAAGGTTTAATAGGGAATAGGAAGACCTCCTAAGAAACAGAGGGATCCTGGAAGTAGGTTGCCACTGAGGCCATTTCTCCAACAGTGTTTTATGGGGCAGAATCACAAGGCAGATACAATCAAATTATAATCAATAAGATTGTAGGTGTAGTTGCTTAGTGAATATTGATCCAATAGAGAAGCAGGACACACAGCAAGGGCATATGCATGGTATCATTAACTATAGTTTATCTATGACTCAGAAAACAGGAATATTTTGGGGAAGTCCTGGACCCCGCTGTTCTGGTAATCAGGTGTCTGATGTATATCTGGACTTAACAGACTGGATGATATCAGTTATAGTATAACCTCAAATTTTTATTTAAGCAAAACATTTACTGGTACATTTTAGATATACATAATGACTAACACTCATTATAGGGAATTTGCACCTGTACACAATACTTACTGCCTCTCAAATTAAATTATTTATTCCTCAGGGTAGTGTGCCAGTTTGGCCATTGTGACTTAAGTTTTTTTTTTTAGGTTTTTTGAGACAGGGTCTCGCTTTGTGGTTCAGGCTGGCCCTGAGCTCAGCCTCAAACTCACATCACAATCCTCCTGCCTCAGCCTCCCGAGTGCTGGGATTCCAGGCGTGAGCCACCACGCCCGGCACTGCGGTATGTGGTACTGGTTGCTGCTGGGTGTGGGTCTCCACACCCAGTATTGTTATGTGGTTACCGGGGAATCGAACCCGGGTCCTTGCGCTTGCGAGACAGGCGCCGGAACCACTGAGCTAACTCCCCGGCCCAGACTTAAGTTTTTTGAGACAGGGTCTTGCTTTGTAGTTCAGTGGCCCTGAACTTACTGCTTAGCCCAGGCTAGCCTCAGACTCAAAGCAGTTCTCCTGCCTCTGCTTCCCATGTGCTGGGATTACAGAAGTGAGCCACCACGCCCCGCACTGCGGTATGTGGTACTGGGGTTTGAACTTGGGACCTTGTGCTTGCCAGACAGAAACCAGAACCACTGAGCTAAATCTCAGTGTAGGAAAGCCAGCAGTAAGGGGCTTTCTATAGGACGCTAGTCTAATGGGCCATGGATAGAAGTTATAGTGTAGTTCAGCACTTATGAACTCTTTGCAGGACTGATCTAATGGATCTTGGTAAAAGGAGTCCGGTAGATTTGTTGGTGTTTTTACGGTGCAATCACGAGTTTGGTAGCTTCTAGGTAATCCTAAACCCAGTGTCTGTGAAAGAACTAAAGGAGCAGAGTTTAAAATAAAAGCAAATGAGGCAGATGACTTCCCTGAAGGTGGGTTAGGGGGAGGAAGGAGGAGGGATGGAGGGAAGAACATGAGAGAATGAGAAATAGTGATAAAAGAGGGAAGACAAGGAGGGAGACAAAAGTGGTGTTCTCCTTTTTGTCCATGGTAGCAGTGTGGATGACCCTTAAGCAACAGAGGTGAGGCAGCAGCAGTGTGTAACTTCCGGAAGCCCGAGGGGAAGAGGAAGGTGCACTGTAACTGTATTGACTGACAGAACTGAGGTGGCAGCCAAAGGAAGGAGATTGCAGGAAAGTGAAGGTGGTTATTAGAACCCCGTAACCCTAAGGGGAAAACAGGCAGTCAGTGAGGATACTGCCTAACAACACTTTTCAAAGACAACTTAATCATCAGAAAAAGCAAGGGGGCTGAGCATATAGGTCAGGCTGAGTACGTGCCCAGCAAGGGCAAGGCTCTAGATTCAATCCCTACAAACACCATTTAAAGGAATAAAATTGTAAAATACTGCAGTTGTCCCCCAACTGTCATAATTTCTTCCCTCCTTCCTAAACCTGAGCAAGTTTTCAGACCTGGAGTGAGCTGACTGAAGAGCGGCCGTTCCTTCAGGATGAACCCCAGGAAGCAATACGTCACTTGTACACTCTCACAGTCCCTCGTTCCCTAAAAGGAAGAGGGACACTCAGACAATTCAAGGAGTGTTGGGCACAGATCTGATTGGCATTCCAGAAACCCGAGGTCACCTTGGCTCTGCAGGCAAAATAAACACAGACCCAGCCAAGTCTACCTCGCTGATACTAAGCTACCAACAGTCACTTCCCTTAAATTCATTTACCCCAAATTAAGTTCTTGGTCTCTATTTCAAGAATATTGTACTGGGGAAATTTCTAAAAATGTCCCTTAGCCCAGCCAAAAATAATAAATCAATAGCAATATTAACATTCTACCTCAGGGAGGCAGTGGAGACCAGGACGTTGGGACTCCGTGGCAGAGGTTCCACAGCGTGGCTCAGGCCCTGGACTCGGTTCTCGGGGCCACAGCAGCACAGTCCTTGGAGCTCAACTGAACAGGAGCTCCACGGAGCGGATGCTTTGAATCTGTAACCTTTGCTGGGTCAGATTAACACGGTTCCAGGTATATATATGTGTGTAACCCTTTATTTGAAGAACTGTGTTCAGTCCTGATCAAGAAAGAATCAGTATGGTTTTTGCCCATGTCTTGCTCACCCCTCATGACTCTGCTCTACAAAATTTCCTTTGAGCAGTGGGCTTGTTGGCCACCCATTCGGGACCTCTGCTGTCTCTCAAGAGCTGTTCTTATTCCACAGTCTGATTCCCCAATCTTAAAAGAAGAATCAGAATAGTGCACATTATTAAGGAAGAGAATATCCATTTACAGTTTTGCGCCCATGTTGTTACATGATATCAATCTGATGCGACAGAGTGCATAGGAGATTGGTATGTTAGAGCACGGAATCCAGAGAAAGAAAATAAACTCTGAACAACCTTCCTGTCACTGGGCAGTGCCAGCACACCATTTAAAACATAAAAACGCAGCTAGATACACGGTGTACAGCTGTAATCCTAGCACTCTCGGAGGTTAAGGCATGAAGGTTACCAATGGAAGCCCAGCCTAAGCAACTGAGCAAGACCCTGTCTCAAAATACAAGGTTAAAAAGGCTGAGGGTGTGCTCAGTGGAAAGGCCCTAGACTCCGTCCCACACCACAGTAAAACAATGAAACCACCAAACGCTGCATGTGGTGTTTAATTATGACTGTTCAACTTGTAAGATCGAGGAACACTTAGTGCATTAGTAAAACACACTTCTGTTGTTTTGGGGAGTGTTTTGTTTTCCAGAGATGATTGGCATGTAAAACAGTAAGTGGGGTGAGGATGCCTGTAATCCCTGCAGGACACCAAGGCAGACAGATGAGAGGTCAGCCTGGGCATTCCAGAGTTCAAAGCCAATTTCTACTTCATAGTGAGACCGTCTCAAGAAACCAAAAAAAAAAGAAAAGAAATTGCTTTGAGGCCTTCACTTAGAGCGTCAGTTTTCAAGTTCCAACAATATAATCTCGTTAGGAATGTAGAAACTCTTCAGGATTGGGTCTTTCTGGGTTTAGATTCAAGTACTGAAGGACAAAAAGGCAAAAACAATTCTATTTTGTAGACAACAAGGCTTCTATTTGTTAACGTTTTCCGTAATGTCCTGCCTCAGTGGTGGTAGAGGGGTGCTGAGGATTGAATCCGGGCCCTTCAGTTTAATAAACTGCCCAGGCAAGACTTGAATTTGCCTGCCTCCACCTTCCACAATGCTAGAGTTTTGTGTCACTAGGCTTGACTGTCGTTTATATTTTTCTTAGTTTTTTGAGATAGGGTCTCTCGTTGTAGTTCTGGCTCACCCTGAATTCACTATGTACCCCAGGCAATTCTCCTGCCTCTGCCTCCTGAGTGCTGGGATTACAGGTCTGTACTACCACACTCGGCATCCTGACTGTAATTTTTTTTTTTTTTCCTTTGAGACAGGGTCTCACTTTGTGGTTCAGGCTGGCCCTGAGCTCAGCCTCAAACTCCCATCACAGCAATCCTCCTGCCTCTGCCTCCCGAGTACTGGGATGACAGGCGTGAGCCACCACACCCCGCCCGGCACTGTGGTATGTGGTACTGGTTGCTGCTGGGGTGAGTCTCCACGCCCAGTATTGTATGTGGTTACCGGGGATTGAACCCGGGTCCTTGCGCTTGCAAGACAGGCGCCGGAACCACTGGGCTAAACCCCTGGTCCCCTGACTGTAATTTTAAAGAAAAGTACTGAATTGGGAGAAAGCTATACTCTGAAGGGCCACACTCTGCCAAATTAAGAGTATCTAATTGTGGTTTTGGGGTTATTTTTTTTTTTTTTTTTTTTTTTTGAGATAGGGTCTAGCTGTGCAGTTTAGGATGGCCTTGAACTGTTAGCCTAGGCTGGCCTCAAACTCAGGTAATCTACCTCAGGCTCCTGGGTGCTATTACAAGTGTGCACCACCACACTTAGCTCTGAATGCACCACGTAGCCCAGTCTGGCCCTACATTTGCAGTGATCCTCTTGCTCGGGAATATAGGCTTGTAACACCACACTCAGCCACTAATCTAACAAATCATTTTCAGCTGGGAGTACAGCTCAGTGGAAGAGTGTAAGGAATAGCACACAAGTGAAGCCCTGAGTTGACTTCCCTGCACCACCTTTAAAATTTTTATATGGCGTTACGGAATATAGCAAAAGTTTTTTTTGTTGTTGCTATATTAGGGACTGAACTCAAGGCCTCCCGAGTACACCCGATGCCAGGCTCCCTTTTTACTTTTTGGAGATAGGACTCTTGCAATATAGTTCAAACTTACTTATAACTCGAGATTGTCCTCCTGCCTCAGCCTCCAGGAAGGTGGGATTACAGGCGTGCCACGGGCGGTTCGACCGTTTTCGTTTTTGAGTCTGGTTCTCAGCAAACCACTAAATTGCCCCGGCTAGGCTCAATTAAGCGATCCTTCCGCCTCAGCCTCCCAGTGGTGGAATTAAGGCGTGCGCACCGCGTTCCTAACGCAATTTTTACAGGATTAAGAATCATGTGAGTAAAAGCAGCTGAGAAAGCAAGCCTCCAGCAACTCCCTTCTCCCAAGAAGCAAACACACAGATAACGATTTAGGCCAAGGGCGACAGCTCTAGGTCTGTCTCACCACGACAGAGCTAGGAGTTGTGCGGCAACGGCAGTACGTGAAGAAACCTCACCACACCAACCGCCTCCACACAACATCCAGAAGGTAAGGGGCTCGGAAACAGACGTAGGAGGAGCGGGGCGAAAAAAACCACAGCAAAAGAAAGGAACGGCGCCCTGCCCACGGCGCAGAGCGGAACCCCGCGTGAGGAACCCGGCGCCTCACGCAGGGGCCGGACCTACATGGCGGCGCCCACGTGACAGCGCGGTGACGCACGCGGCGGGCCGCACGGAGGCCCGCCCCGCTCGGCCCCCACGCACCCGCCTCTCCGTGTCGCCCCCCTCCTGCCCCCGGCCTGGGTAGATCATGCCGCCACTGGCGGCCCAGACTGCCGCGAGACTGTAGCCTAGGACAGTTGGCTGTCCAGTGACACTTGATTCTCCCAGCCCCGCCAGGCCTCCCGAGAAACAGGCACCTCCCCCTCCGCGAGAGGGGGTGGGGAAGTGGGTAGTGAATTCGGATCCACCTGGGAGGGGGCAGTGTAAGTTCCCGCCCCGAAGAGCGGCGAGGCGGCAGCCACAGGTAAGCGGAGGCGGGGTGGGACGTGCGCCCCTGGCCGCCGAGGGCTGCGGAGCGCGGCGGCGCCGGCGACGCCGAGTCGGTCGCGCGCCGGGTGGGGGTCGCGCGCGGGCGGCCGTGGTGGGGGAGGGGCGCGCGGGCGCGCGGCGGAAGGGGGAGGGGCCGCCGTCGTCCGGCCGAGCGCGCTTCCGGCGCGCGCCTGCCCTTCCTGGCGGTCGTTCGTCCCCCTCCCCCCTCCCGTGCAGAGCTCGGCACAGGCCTCCCGCTGCTGGCGGCTGAGGAGCCGAGGGCCGAAGCCGCCCCTCCGCGGTCGGAGGCGAGAGATTGCAGCGTTGGGCCGGCGGCGCGGGCGGGGCAGCGTTGGCTGCAACCGTGAGCCCCCGAGGGCCCGGGCCGCCCAGCCGCCATGCCGCGCACAGGCCGGTGGGGAGGAGGCCGGCAGGGCCGGAGCCACAGACGCCCGGGCTGTGCCGCAGAGGTGCGCGGGCTGCGGACGGGCAGGGCTCGGGCTAGGACGGGGAAGGTCGCCACCTCCCGCCCGCACTGCGGGCCTGCCAGGAAACTCCTTGATTTTCTAGTACATGACAGAGCGAGGCCTGGTGTTCCTCAGAGTCAACTACGCTGTGGAGCGAGGGGTACCTTAGTCGCTTTAAAATTACTCTAGCTGTTAATGGCTAGTTCTGTTAGCTTTTAAGTAGTAGACAGTAACCGTCTGTGAGAGTCCTTAACATCGTAAAGGCCGTTTCGGCGTAGATCCGGTGGGATTTTTGTGAAACTGGAGAAAAGCTGTATTTCGGCCCCGTATTTCCACAAAATGCGTCTGTCTGATCCCCAAGATTTTGTTAACAAAAAATATGCGTTTCACTAAAATAGCGCTTTTTTTGCCTTATCGACTACAACGTTCAGGTAAACTGTCTCAGTTGTGTTATCCCGAAGCCGCATATAGTACTTCTTATTAGTGTTCGAATCTTTCCAGAGTGCTAGCACTCTTATTCCAGCACGTACGTGGCTGATGCAGGAGGATTGCAAAGCTTGAGTCTCAGCTGGCCGAGGTAGTGAGAAACATTTCAAGGCCAGCTTGAGCTGCATGGCAAGAACTTGTCTCCAAAACAAAACAAACCTTCCAAACAAAACACAAACGGTACAGTATTTGTAGTCTGTCCTGCCGGGCTGTTCGGTTTGTGTCGTGTCCCATCAGTACTCCTGTCACCGGTAGGTGGTACTCCCTTCAGAAAGTCCACTTTTGACGCTGGGTCTGTGTCGTAGTTGCCAACTCGTGTAAGGTGTTGAATTCTTGTGCTTCGGTTGTCCCGTTTCCAAACCTGGTATGAAGTAAATGACGAAGAATCCTTCAACCATTTGCTCTCACAATTTTAGTCAAAGTAAACAGTGATTAATTCGGCATGAATAAATAGTGTTAGGTATTTGCCGAGCCAAGGGGCCGACTCCCCCTCCTCTTGAGCTTGTGCTAGTGCAGCACCCTCTTCAAGTGAGCAAGAGCTTTCCTTCATTAGAGCGGGTACTATACTGTATACTGTATTGCTATGCTATTACTGCTTGCTATGGAAAGGTCTTTTATGGTCAGGTGGCAATTTAAAAGTAGGAGATACAGGTATTCCTGTTAACACAGCTTCGAGTTAAGTAGTGTTAAGGAACTTCAATAGAAAGGCGTGCTAAATACAGTGAAAGCATTAAGAGGTAAGATGCAGTGAGGAAGGGTAGATGGAGGGTGTTTTGGGAACAGAAGGGAATATTATAGGTAGGGAGTTCCCATTAAACAGGCTTAGCTCCAAGTCTTTCATCTATATGTTCCTGTTGCATCCGTAGTAAACAACAACTTCTTTGAGCTTTTCAAATTTTTTCTTATTTTTGAGACAGGATCACCACAGACTGCCCTCAATTCTCAGTGATCTACCTCAGCCTCTAGAGTGCTGGGATTACAGGAGTGAGCCACCACTTTGGCTAAAGCCCTATTTTCATATCTCTAAAGTAAGAAATCCAAGAGCTGACTTCAAAAACTTGATAGCTCGTGGTGGTGGTGTTTGTCTACAGTCCTATCCCTCTGGGAAGCTGAGGGAGAAGGATCACAAATTTGAATTTAGCAGTTTAGTCAGACCTTGTCTGAAATAAAGAAGGGCTGGTGATATAACTCATGGCAAAGCCCATAATTCAGTCCTTAGAACCCACCAAAATAAAATGCTGTTACGGGATTGGGGGATACACTGGTGAAATGCTAGCCTGTTTTGCTTGAAGTCTTAGGTTCAATCCCCAGTATCTCAAAACCAAAAAATTCTTAGTTTGATACTACCCAGTTTATGAGGTTCCTTTCTTTGCAGATTTCCTTAGAAGTACCCTGCACATCCTTTCATTTTTAGGGTCAGCAATTTCTGACTACCATAAATGATTATATTGATGATACGTTTGATTTTTGGTTTTTTGAGACAAGATCTTGCTTTGTAGTGCCTTGAACTGTGTAGCACACGTGGGCCTCAGTCCTGCCTGAGCCTTCAGCTACAGAGATTGCAGGTGTTGAGTCTCCACACCCCACACTGATGGTGCTTTAGAAGGTGTGTTTCACTGCCCCCTTGTGATTCCTGGAGAATTATGGTAGGCTTATAGCTGCCGCCTAGAGCTTTATTATTTTTAAAATATGTTGTACACGTAAATTTTATTCTCGATATTTCTGGTTTATTTTTGAGGCAGGGTCTTGCTGTGTAGTTCAGGCTGGCCTTTGAACTCATTGTGTAGCCCAAACTGGTCTCAAATTTGCAGTAATTCTCCTGCCTCCGCCTCCCAAGTGCTGGGATTACAGACCTGTACCACCACACCCAGCAGTGTCTTTGTTAAATATCTTTGCATATATAAAATGCCTTAATTCTACCCTTCCCTTTTGCCAGTTTCATTGTTAGTGGTTCTCTTTTTGTTTGACGTACTTTTCTCTTACAATTACTTGCTTTCAGTCTTACTCAGCCTTTGTATCCCACAGTGATCTAAATCAGGCATATCCAAGCTTTTGGCTTTCTGGCCTCATTGAGTGAAGAGAAATTGTCTTGGGACACATACAAATATATAGTTTTGTATATAATTAATAAAACATCCTTGAAAAGTATTTGTTATATGGGGCTGGAGATTTAGCTCAGTGGTTCCAGTGCCTGCCTAGAAAGCGCAAACTCCTGAGTTCAATCCCCGGTAGCACATACCAAAATACTGGGCATAGTGACTCACGTCTGTAATCCCAGCACTTGGGAGGCAGAGGCAGGATTGCCTTGAGTTCAGGGCCAGCCTGAACTCCAAAGCAAGAGACCCTGTCTGCAAAAAAAAGACTCAAGTTGTCTATGTGAAATTGAGTAATTAGAAACTTTTGGAATGTAGAGAGGAATACGCATGTCAAAAGACAGAAAAACTAATCTTTTCTGAGTGGGCTAATATTTGAAAATTTACTAATCATAGTTTATGTACCATTTATTAAATTCAAACATGATATTGGTATGTTACCATTCAGAAAATTTCTGGGAATGGTACACATGCCTGTGATCGCAATTACTTGGGAAACTAGGGGAGGAGACTCACAAGTAAAATACAAAGCCAGACTGGGTAATTTAACAAGACTCTTGCAGTGTTTCAAAAAAAAGGGAAGGTGGTTGCAAATGTGGCTTAGTGTTGACCAGGTTCAATCTGCTAGTACTGCCAAAGAAAATTTTGGTTTCAAGAAATGTAAAAGACCATATCCGCAAAAGAAGAGTCTCTTTTCTATCTGTATACCATACCTACCAGTTCTTCCTGGAAGTAACTGAATGATCACTTTTTTTCCAAGACAAGGTCTTGCTATGTGGTTCAGGCTGCCTTGAACAACTCTCACTGTGTAGCCCAGGCTGGCCTTAAACTCACTAGTGTCCTCCTGCCTCAGCCTCCCCAGTGCTAGGATCACAGGAGTGTACCCCTATTCCAGCTAAAATGATCAGTTTTTACCTGGCTTTGTAGTGTGTAATACTCCGTAGCACCTTTTAACTGTCTGTTTTTCTTTTTCAGTTGATTATGGAAGAGTCTCACAAGAATAACACTTCAGATTCTTCCACTCAACCTGCATCAACAGTTCAGGGAGCTCATATTTCTCATATTGCTCAACAGGTAATACAAGGACCAGTCACAATATTGAGCGAGTTAGGAATAGCATATGTATAGATTAATCTGTTGTTTCAGATCTCTTATTGCTAATGTTCAAAAGAACCAAGTGAAAAATAAATTTTAAAAGGTTAAACTATAAAGAAGGAAGGTAAGTCTTTTTTTCCCCCCCTTTTTTGCTTTTGCAGTACTTGGGTTTGAATCCAGGGCCTTTGGACTGTAAGCTACATTGTCAAGCCTTATTTATTTTTATTTATGTATTTATTTTGAGTTTGGGGTTTGATTAATGCAGCTCTGGTCAGCAAAGAGAAAGTTCCAGAGCTTACCACACTTTTATTTAGTAATCAGGAGCAACAGATGTAAATGGGTCACTCAGATGGCACTGGGTTCAATACATCCTAGTCTAATGAGGAACTGCGTAAATGAAGATCCTAGGTCAGGAGAAACTTGTGTGGATTAGGAATTTGTCTTCCCCAGGATGTCTTTAGCTGGTGTAACCATGCCCTGGAGCATCACAGTATCACTGTACCATTCAGATTTTAGCTGTGACTGGAGGTGAAAACGGAGTTTGTCATGACAAGCTATATCCTGCCCATAGGCAGGAAACTAGACCTAATCATACTTTTAATTGTGGAATGATTTTCCCCCAAAACTGTGTAGAATTGCTCCGAATATTGTGTGCCCTAGAAAGTTTTTTATTTTTTATTTTTAAGATGAAAGAATTTATTTAGCTCACAGCTCATGAAGGTTTTAGTTTATGGTCAAAGGCTCTGGTTTTTGTTTTGTTGATTTTTCTGAGACAGGGTCTCGCTTTCTGTGATTCAGGCTGACCCTGACCTCAGCCTTGAACTCACAGTGATCTTCCTGCCTCTGCCTCCCAAGTGCTGGGATTATAGGCATGAGCCACCACACGGGACACTGTGGTGTGTGGTCCTGATTCCTGGTGGGTGTGAGTCTCTATGCCTGGTTTCTATGTGCTTACTGGGGATCGAACCTGTGCCATTGCACTTGCAAGGCAGGTGCTAGAACCACTAAGCTAAATCCCCAGCCCAAAAGCCTTATTTTTATTTTAAGACAGGTCTTGGAAAGTCACTAAGGTGCTCAGACTGCCAGAATTTGCAGTCTTGCTGCATCAGCATCCCAGAGTGTTGGGATTACAGGCATGGATCACCACAGTTGTCTAGATTAAAATTTTAAAACCATTTGGTTTTTCTTTTCATTTGTTTTGTTTTCTTTTTATGATACTACAATTGAACCTAGGGTGTCTTCTGCACTAAGCAACATCCCCAGCTCTTTTTAATTTATTTTTGAGAGAATCTTGCTAAGTTGCCCAGGCTGGCCTCAAATTTGAGATCCTCCTGATTCAGCCTCCTGAGTATATGGGATTACAGATGTGTACTGCTCTGTCCCAGTTTTATATTATATACAATGTATTGAGTTTTGTTTTTTTTTTAATGTGGACTTCTCAAAACTTGAAGTAGATTTCCCCTTATGTGATACACAGTTATTTAGATTTTTTCCCCCAGACTAATTTTGTTGCAACATCAGATAAACGTTCACAGGTTTTTTTAGAGAATCTTAACTAGAGTGGTACTGTGCCTACCCTGTAAACATAGAGGCCCAGGTTTGATCCCTGGTATTTAAAAAAAAATCTAACTTGAAACAGATTAATGCTTTCAGAAGTTTAACGATCTTAATGTGAACAGATTTATCGTGAATATATTGGAAATGATTTTTCTGAACTGGGAAATAGGCATATTCATTCGAAAATTTAAATTGACAGGGATATAACAGTATATAGATATTTTTATTGCAATTGTGTAACTAGTCCATCAAATGCACTTGAAGGAAAATGATGATGATATTTATTGCCAGTGATAAGATTTGAATTCTCACATGAAAATGACAATTGTGAGACTGAGCATGTTGGCACATGCCTATAATCCCAGCACTTGAGGGTGAGACAGGATGATTGCAATAAATTGAGGCCAGCCTGGGCTGAAAGGATGGTAGAAAGGGAGGAAGAAAGAGGGCAAGAAAAGAAAGGGAGGGAGGGAAAGAAAAGAGAATGAGAGTTTGAGAAAATGAGAATTGTGGAAAACATTTTCCCAATACTACCAGGCTTTCAGTCACAGAATTCTATTACAGAATTATGCATGGATGCTAGAGCCATTCATAGTGCAGGATAGTCCAATAGTTGGTTATATTTTGTTTTATTTTAGACAAGATCTTGCAGCATAATATAATCTGGCCTATGTCACCCAGGTTGGCCTTGTGACTGCTGTTAGGACTGGCACTAGATCAGTAGACTTCCATATTAACAGAATGTACAAAGTCTGGGTTTTACATGGGCATAACTTTTAAGAAATTACAACTTGTTGAGTTTTGCTACTGTATTAGCCACTGTGCAGTGACTGAAAAAGCTATTAAAACTCTGCCTTTTCTAACTACTGATTGCTATGAAGTTAGATTTATTCATGTACCTCAACCAAAAGAGCATATTTGCCATAGCATCAGCAGAGAATTCTGCTGTTTTCTGTTGAGCATTGACATTAAAGAGATAAGTAAAACAATGCTATTTCTCTCACGGTTATGGAGAAAATATATTAATGGAATTATTTAAATTAATGGGTACAGGCCAGGGATTTAGCTCCGTGGTTCCAGAGCCTGTCTTGCAATGCTGGGTTCGATCCCCTGGTAACCACATACAGTACTGGGCGTGAAGACTCACGTCCAGCAACAATCAGAAACACATACCACGGTGTCAGGCGTGGTGGCTAACACCTATAATCCCAGCACTCGGGAGGCAGAGGCACGAGGATTGCTGTGATGTGAGTTGGAGGTTTAGCTCAGGGCCAGCCTGAACTCGAGACCCTGTCTCAAAAAACAAAACAAAACAATAATTAATTAATTAAAGGGTATATATTAAAATGAACTGTTAGGCTGGGCATGGTAGCACAGAACCGTAATCCCTGCACTCAGGACACTGAGGTAAGAGGATCACTGCGTCTCAAGGTGCATCCAGTTATCTATAAATGTTGGAAGCATATCCTTCTGTCTGGCAGAGTAGTACTTTTATCCACTCTGAGTTGACAAGCATTTGGGCTATTTGCAAGATACAGTCATTACAAACTGTGCTGTTATAAACATGGGTGCGTATAGATTGCTGTGGTGTGATGCTTTTAATCCTTTTGGGAAGATAACAAGTAGGGCAATAGGTGGATCAAATGGAACCTCTTTTTTTTTTCCAGTGTCGTGTTGTTTTTATTACAGTAACTTTGTAGTATAATTCAAGTCAACGATTATGACTGCCTTGCCTTTGTTGCCCAGAATTATCTTTGATATTCTAGATTTCTTGTGGTTCCAAATGAATTTTAGGTTTATTATTTTTTTTTGTATAGGCAGGATCTGGCTTTGTAGTTCAGGCTGGCCCTGAATTCATTGAGTTTCAGGGTTTTTTTGTTGTTGTTGTTGGTTTTTTTTTTTTTTTTTTTTTGGAGACAAGAGTCTCGCTTTGTAGTTCAGGCTGGCCCTGAGCTCAGCTTCAAACTCTGCCTCCTGAGTGCTGGGATTACAGGCGTGAGCCACCACGCCTGGCACTGTGGTATGTGGTACTGATTGCTGCTGGGTGTGGGTCTCCACACCCAGTATTGTATGTGCTTACTCGTGGGAATTGAACATGGGTCCTTGCGCTTGCAAGACAGGCGCCAGAACCACTGAGCTAATTGCTCGGCCCTCAGGGTATTCTTGAACACAAAGCAATCCTCCTGCATCTGCCTCTCAAATGTTGAGATTAAAGGCATATACCAGCACCATGTCCTGCTGTTTTTTCTAATTCTATGACAAATGCTGTTTGAATTTTGATTGGAATTGGATTAAATCCATATAATAATTTTCGAAGTATCGTCATTTTCACTATATTGGTTCTTGCTACTCAAGAACAAGGGATATATTTCCATTTTCTGATATTCTTTTCAATCATTTGTTCAGGGTGGTTTTCAGTGTAGAGGTCTTTTACTTGGCTTTGTTACATTAATTCCTAGGTGTTTAATATTTTGGATGTTGTGAGAAGTGTAATTTCACTAATGACTCTCAGTAAGTCTGTTATTGATGTACAGGAATGCTGTTGATTTTTTTTGTTTTTTGTTTGTTTTTGGTTTTTATGTTTTGTTTTGTTTTGAGACAGGGTCTCGCTTTGTAGTTCAGACTGGCTTTGAGCTCAGCCTCAAATTCACATCACAGCAAGCCTCCTGCCTCTGCCTCCCGAGTGCTGGGATTACAGGTGCGAGCCACCACATCCAGCACTGTGGTATGTGGTACTGATTGCTGCTGTGGTGTGAGTCTCCACGCCCAGTATAGGTATGTGGTTACCGGGGGTGAACCCAGGCCCTTGCGCTTGCAAGACAGGTGCTGGAACCACTAAGCTAAATCCCCGGCCCACGCTGTTGATTTTGAGCATAGACTTTTTTTTTTTTTTTTTTTTTAAGTTTTTTGAGATGGGGTCTTCCTTTGTAGTTCAGGCTGACCCTGAGCTCAGCCTCAAACTCTCATCACAGCAATCCTCCTGCCTCTGCCTCCCAAGTGCTAGGATTACAGGAGTGAGCCACCAGGCCTGGCACTGTGGTATGTGGTACTGATTGCTGCTGTGCGTGAGTCTCCACGCCCAGTGTTGTATGTGGTTACCGAGGATCGAACACAGGTCAAACCCAGGTCGTTGTGCCTGCAAGACAGGCGCTAGAACCACTGAGTTAAATCCCCGGCCCGAGCATAGACTTTCTATACAGCTATGAACTGAATTTAGTTATTAAATATAGAAGTCTTTTGGTGGTTTTGGGTTCTTTTATGTAGAGTATCATGTCATCCCCAAATAATAATTTAAATTCTTCCTTTCCTGTCCCTGTTCCTTTTATTTCTTTTCCTTGTCTAATTGCTCTAGCTAATGTTTCCAGAACTACATTGACTAAGAGTGGTGACAGTGAACATCCTTGTACTATTCTTGATTTTAGATGGGAAATTTTCAGTTTTGTCCAGTTAGTATGATGTTGGCTATGGGTTTTTCATAGCTTTTATCAGATTGAGTTGAAGACAATCTACCAATTTTCTGTACGGTTTTTATCATAAAGAAGTGAGTTGGACCTTGTCTGATTCATTTTCTGTATCTACTGAGAGGATCATGTGGTTCTTGTCCTGGACTCTCTTAATGTATTACATTATTGATTTGGACGTGTTGATCCAGCCCCACACATTGCTAGGATAAACCCTACTTGTTCATAGTGTATAATCTTGATGATTTGTTGCTTTCTGTTTGCCAGTATCTTTTATGGCTGTAATCATTAGGGATGTTGACCTGCAGTATTCTTTTTGGCCGGATCCTTCTCTGGTTTCACTATCAGGGTAATACTTGCTTCCAGGAATGAATTTGGGAGTATTGCTTCCCTTTCAGTCTCATAGAAGAGTTTGAGAAGTAGTAACATTATCTCTTCCCCAAATTTCTTTTAGAATTTAGCAGTGAATTCGTCAGCAACTGGGCTTTTCTTTATTTGTAGATTTTAATTACATCTTCAATTTTATAGACTTATATTGGGTTATTTAGAATTTTTATTTTTTTTTTTTAACAAGAATATAATGCTTTACCATTTACAAGTCTCTGACATACATTGTTATTTGACCATCACAACAGTCCTGTGAGGTCAACAGCACAGATGTTCTTCTTGTGTAACAGGTGAGGAAAGTAAATCTCGGAGTGGTTAACTGATGTGCCCAAAGTTCTACAGTTAGTAAGTAATTGGTATTAGTACCAGTCCTGGCCTAAAATTCAATGCTCAGCCTCCCTCACATATGCCGTACTACTTCACAGGGCTAATCAAGATAAAATGAATTCAAGGCTAGAAAAATACTTTGAGGGAAAAAACCACTATGTGATTACACCCACAAACTCTTAATTATCTGTGATAAATGCTCACACCCCTTCTCATCCCAGCTTGTGCATGAACCCAGAGTGTTATATTATCTCTGTCTGTTCTAACAAACAACTAAGTAAGACAGGTAACAGTGTGCTCCTGTTAAAGTTATATAAATTACAATCAAGGTATGTGCATTAAGCAAAATGAATAATGCACAAAGGCTGATGAGCAGCAAGGACCCATAAAGTACACAGCAAAGCAAGGCAGCATTATCCGAGAGGGGATGATTGCATAGAAGAAAAAAGTGGAACCAGAGTCCACACTCGCCCACACAGTTATCTAAGGCAAAGTGGTGCAAAGAAGAGTGACTTGGTCCATATTATATAAATGAGCAGAAAATGCATTGGTACCCATGCAAAAACATCATGTGTCACACAGAATTCTCCAGTTGTCTACAGAGAATAAATACACACACACACACACACACACACACACACACACACACACACACACACACACAGAATAAACACTGTCTTCTTCACTGTAAAGTAGGTTGAACATGTGCTCATATACTGAACTCAACCAGGCAACAGCTCCATGTTAAACTTTCTTCAGTAAAAGACAACCATTGCTCATACTCCTAATCAGGCTAATAAATAGAACATCTTTTAATGAGGTAGATGGCTGTTTAGGTGTCCTTCAGGATTTACTTTGCATTCTCCCAAAGAAAGTTATATTGCGTTTTTATTGGTGATTTGCCAAGTATATGTGTTTATGACCTTTAAAAGTGTGATAGGTGAATTTTTTTGTTTGTTTGTTTTTAAGACAGGATCTCGCTTTGTAGTTCAGCCTGGCCCTGAGCTCAGCCTCAAACTCACATCACAGCAATCCTCCTGCCTCTGCCTTCCAAGTGCTGGGATTATAGGCGTGAGCTACCATGCCCGTCACTGTGGTATGTGGTACTGGTTGCTGCTGGGCATGAGTCTCCACGCCCAGTATTGTATGTGGTTACCAGGGAATCGAACCTGGGTCTTTGCGCTTGCAAGACAGGCGCCGGAACCACTGAGCTAAATCCCCAGCCCCTGTGATAGATGAATTTAACATACTAAAAGTTTTATAGCATCTGTTCAGAAAGGATTATATACTATACAATCCAGTCATACAAAACCATTTTTCAGTGTCTTTTCAACTGAGAAGAATCCTATTCAGTGTGCTTCTCCTGAAGTGGTTCATACTGAGCAGGCTTTGCTTTCAGTTTTTTTTTTTTTTTTTTTTTTAGG